>PVJL010008961.1:0-61558 GCA_004026885.1 Lyroderma lyra
ACGTGGGGGACGCTTAAATGCACACGACTGAGTGGAGAAGCCAGTCTGAAAAGGCCGCGTACCGCGTGCTTCCAACTAGGCGACATTCCGGAAAAGGCCAAACTGGGGACAGTGACCAGCTGAGGGGCTGCCAGGGCTTAGCGGGGAGGGAGGGATGAGCAGGCAGAGCACGGGGGATGATTAAGGCAGGGGGAACGCTCCGCATGACACTGCCATGACGGATACGTGTCAGCACACGTTTGTTCAAACCCGCAGAACGTCCAACACCAACAGTGAGAGTGTCAGGAGCTCTGCCTGCTCTTCGCTTCTCCGAATGTGGCGTCGGGGACTCCTCCCTGGACACCCAGCCCCGAGGCCTCCCAGCTCTGCACCCAGCCGGGGCACACCGTCCCCGGGGCTCCCCTCGCCGCTCATCCGGGTGCAGTCGGCCGACGTCAGACACCTGCCTGCAGACGCGCCCCTCCCACCGCTGCTTTCTCCTGGGGTGAGGGGGAGAGGCAGGGACAGGACGTATCACTGTTGAACTGCACACTTAAAATGGTAAATTTCGTCATGTGTTTCTTACCACAGCTAAAAAGTCTACGCAGAGCAATGTGTAACCAACAGAAGCCACTTGGGTCCCCGAGGAGCTTCGTGGCTTTCACACGCTCTGTCTGTGATGTCCCGGGGACACACCCTGGGGTGCAGGTGCGTTCCGGTAGGCGAGGTCAAATTCTATTCTTGGTAAGAAAACATGGGAACCTTGTCATGTTTCTGAACTTACTCACCAGGTGTATCAGAGTGTGATTGGCAGCCTCCCTGCCTTGGGGACACGTGATAGCGTCTTGGGCTGGCTTCCAGGACGGCAGAGCACAGCACTGGCCTATGGAACAAGAAAGTTAACTTGGATCAGGCACGCGTCTCCCTCCTCCGTGCACTCCCATCGCACAGCTGGCAGGCTGGGTGGGAGGTGGGAGGCCCCACTGGGTTCTGGGCTTGGGCTTGGGAAGTCTGTGTCAACCACTGGCCCCGCATCCTCACCGCACGAGGAGGGCTGTGGTTGGATCCACCCAGGACCTGTTGATTACTCCTTCACTATCTAAACCTGGAATGGGCATGGCCCAGCGCTCTCTTTCCTCCCTTCCTCCAATCCAGTGACCCGCAGACACACCCAGGTGGGCGCAGCCTCATTTTGTGCCCTCTGAGGCACACGCAGACACTGTGGCCCCAATGTGATAGCCCACATTCTACTGTGTGGCACTTAAAAATAACTAGGTTTAAGGGCATTGGGGCAGACCACTCGGTGCCATGCAACTTTTTAATCAGAATGCAGACAAAAACACAGTGTAATGGAAACAGCGACCTGGGTCAAGGTCCACTGACGTTTGCACCCAGCAGCTCAGGGATCCGGGCTTTCTCCTTTAAGACATGGGGCTTTAGGCCGGGCACTTCCAGTGGAGGGCCGTTTCACCAAAGCTGAGCATCTGATGGGAGCTGCAGTCAATTAAAACATACGTAGAGGAAAAGGTCTTCACAGCTTCTTCTAGGGTGAGAGTCCCTTCCCATTTTCTGTCCTAACAGACTTTCGGGCAGATGTTTGATGGTTGGATCAGTGAGAATTAGGTTCAGCTGCAAGTGACAGAAAACGAAATGAAGTATTTCTTTCATGCTCAGTCCAGAATGTGTGGCCAGGTATAGCACTCGGGGGGGAGGGGTAAGAGACCCAAACTCCTTCCATCTTGCTGCTCTGTCCCATGTGGCCTCAACCTCATGTCCAAACTGGTGGCACCCGCATCCCAGGTAGTAGGATGGAGAAAGGGACAAAGAAGAGAGCACGGTTCCTGGCGGCCACTACGTGACACCTTTGCATACGTTGCCTTAGACAGAACAGTGCCATTTGTCCGTGCCAACTACGATGGCAGTGGGGAAACGTAGCCTTTATTTTGGGCAGCCACCATTCCTGTCCAACTTCTGTTGCTATTGAAGAGGGACCGAGCAAATGAATTTGGGGATAGCAGTCTATAAGAGAGGCCCATGGCAAAACTTAAAAATTCCAGAACATTCCTAGTAGAAATGAGACCAGCAGTGACCTGAAGTTCCGGTGTCGTTGTCTGGTCTCAGAATAACCCAGGGATTTGCCAGCCTGCTTTGTGGCGCTAATTCAACATTTTATGACCAATATGAACTGTTTTTTTAATTCTGAAAAGCTTCATGTTCAAAAAGATCATTTTTATTTTTTGTTTTATTCCAACCGTAATATAGAAGCTCTGTTTCCCCTCCCCTCATCCTGTCAACCACAAGTTTCGTCAATTTTACATCCTAAGTGTCTCTCAGACGTAGTTATGTCTGTAATCTCCTCCACCATACTGGTTCTGGTGACCGCCATTTGTCACCTGCTCCACGTCAAAGAACTACTGATCCCTTCTCCACAATCCACTGGTCTCTTTTCTCCTCAAGGCAGCCAGAATGAACTTTTAAAAACTCAAATCTGGTCATTGTCCAAAACTTTTAATGCCTTCTCTCTGTTCTGAGCACAAAACTCAAGCTCCTTAATGTGGCCTGCAAGTGCTAAACATAGTCCAGCCCTGCCCACCTCACCAACCTCCTCCTCCCTCCTCTTCTCTCTTCTATGCCCTTAAGCCACACTGACCCTGCAATGTCTTGATGACATCACATTCTACCACAGGGCCTTTCCCCCCACCCCAGCCCACTTGCTTTTGCCTGAGCAGGCACTTTTCATTCCTGCTTTCCATCTCAACTCAAGTTCACGTTTTCAGAGAAGACTTCACTGACCAGCCCTCTAACCCCATCTGTGGAGCTTTTTTAGAGTTATGAGTTTATCAGTGTGTTTGACTAAACTTTGAAAGCTAGAGTCTAAGCTGTGTGAAGGCCAGGGCTCTTTTTATTTGTGCACCCTGTTGTACCCACTTCTAGTGCAGTAGTGGGTTCAGTAAACATAAATGTAAATACATGCTAGGAATAAAACTATCTGATCTCACATCCCAGAATAACCACTGTTTTCAGATTCTGATGGGTCCTCTAAAATTGTGTGCTAAAATACTTGTATTTTAAAATAACATGATAAATATTAGTCATCTATGGTAATACTGATTATTAAATCAGTATTAATCAGTAGCTCTTAAATCATTGGAAATGGAGACCTGGGGCCCAGATCCTCCTGTTAGAATCCTTAGTCAGTGAGGATTCTTGAAAAGCACTCTCCCCTCTGCGAGAGGTCAGAGAGGACCTAGCCCACACGGCCTCTGAGAAAGAGGAGCATTCCCTTTGGACCCTTTTCTCCCTCAGTAATAAAACCCTCCCATGATTTCCCTGTAATGAATCAAACTGCATGGAAGGCGGGGAAGAGAAGGCCGGGAACGCCATGCCAGTACTTGGGGGTGGCCCTGCTAAATGCCCACTCTCTCTTGACTTTAAAAGCGATTCTTTGGCTCTCCTCAGAGGTCGTTTCAAAACACAAATCAGTTTCCTGGCAGTACTATTGTGTGTTCTTGTGACACGCCTCAGCCCGCTATCTGCCATTAGACAAAAAGTCCCTGGGCTAATCACTGTTGTTTATTACTGCCCTTTTAAACCCCAAGGCAAAAATAGGCTTCAGTGGGCGGGTCTCTTCCCTTCCGAGTGGACAGAGACAGGGCAGCTGGGAAAGGGAAGCCCAGTGGGTGGGGATCTGAGACCAGTGCCCCAGTTTTCATGCAGTGTGGGTGAACCCAGGCCACACACCTCAGATCCGAGAGAGGCAGGGGCCCGGAAGGACATCTGGTAGGGACAGTCCCCACCTACGACCAGTGGGACGGTTCTCCCCCATCCCCCTGACTGAGCCCCCCAGGTACCTGGGTGCCCAAAGGACCCCTGACAGGCCACCTGACGGCCTGAGTGCCGAGGCTGCACTCCAGGTCTGGGGTTTGCAAACGACCCTACACAGAGGACCTGGTAGGGACAGTCCCCAAGTCTTTGAGCCAGTTCACAACTGATCTGGGCCCCTCCGGAGACCCCAGGTGGCCTCGGAGCTGGAGGTCGCTCTGCTCCGCCTGTTACACGGTCGAGGGACCTGGGCCGCCCCTGAGCCGGCTCGCAGCCCACGTCGAGGCCCTGACCAGGGGCCGCCCCGGGTCGCGCACCCCGGCCGGCGGCCGCGCATCATGGCCGCCGCGCCGCGTGGCGGCCGCCCGGCCCCACCCTCTCCTCGCGCCGCTCTCCCGCTGCTGCTCAGGCGTTGGTGACGACAAGGCTGTGACTGCGATGCCCTGGGATGGGCAGGAGCCAGGTACCGCGGCTCACACTGCCCCAAGTAGTCGCCTGTGGGTCTGGACCGCCGCCCCTCCCCCTCTCTCCAGTTGGGGAAGTCGAGGCAGGGGTGGGGAGTGTCTGCATCTGCCATCACCGCTCCGTACTCAGTTCCCCACGGAGGGAAATGAAGTGGAAGAGCTGAGCCACTTAGTGGGTCTTCTGATTTCCCCTGGGCCTGACTTTTGCAAACTTGTGACATTTCTTTTTAATTTGCACAACCTGTACCCTTCCCTCCCCAGTAGTTGATTCCCCCCACTCCCCGCCCCAACTAAAGAGCATTTTCTTTGGAGAATTTTTCGTAGCTCTTTTAAATGATTGGAAACCTCTGGTTTTGCGAAACTGGACTTGGAAATCATTGTGTTAGGCCTGTGACACAGAAAGAAAAGTACAGCTGGTGAAAGGGACTAGCCCGTCCTCCTGTGAATGGGGATACAGGGACTCCCACCCCAACACACACACGCACACACAGGCACACGGCCAAGTGCACTGTCGTCCCCTCACCATCTCCCACACAGTGGAGCCTGGTCGCCATTTCTAAGTTTGCTGCTGAGCCTGGGAGCAGTGCCTGACACCCAGCAGACTCCCAGGTAACTATTTAACACTAATGGAGGGGAAGAAATGGCCTAAGTAGCTGGATTTGTGTTTCAGCACATGCAGCAGGGAATAGGTGAAGATGAAAGTCTGCAGGTCTTGGAGGACTTCGTTCTGGATTTTGGACACTTGACCTAGTGTGCCCCATGGCACCTGAACACGTGCCCGGCACGGGGGTCTGGCAGTGGCCTGATCATGCCTGGAGGACACAGTCCAGCCACTGTGACTCAATCTCCCTGCCCTGCAGATAAAGGGGTTTGAAGCATTCACTGCTTTTGCAGTAGTGAAACTGCATAGAAAAGAACATCTCTAGACCACTCTGAGTTCCTTAAAAAGGACAGTAAGAAACTCTGAGAAGGCACTGCATGGTCATTTGGGCAAAAGCTGACCCTCCAATAGAGAGACTCGGCTATAGGCTCCCTGGTAGGGACTGCTTCTTAGAAGCCTCTAGTAACCTTATCTCTTGCCCCCATGTCACCTGGTGTGGTGTAGGGTCCATGGCAACGGTTGCTTTTCATGTTTTGTGACAGAAATAACCTTTCAATCACTCACCACAAGCCTGACTAGTGGAGGCTTTCACAGTGAGGAAATGGCACAGACTGTGCCCATCAGGAAGGTGCTATGTCTGCAGGCCCCCGGAGCGGGGGGTGCCAGCTTGCTGAGCTACGCCCCAGACACTTCATTTAAAAGAAGTGAAAGAACAAGAAACCACTGGGTTCCTGAAAGGGTTATTCCGCCTTAGACTGGCTATAAAAATGCTATTGGCCACCACTTGGCACGGCCAAAGGGCAGTCAGGGTATCTTCTCTTTCCGTTCAGTGCATTTGTTGTTTTGGCCGAAAGGAGGTAAGCAGAGCATCTTTCCAGAGCCAAGATGGATCAGCAGGACGTGACCAAGAGGGATCAGCAGGACGTGACCAAGAGGGATCAACAGGACGTGACCAAGAGGGATCAACAGGACATGACCAAGAGGGATCAGCAGGACATAGCCAAGATGGATCAGCAGGCTGTGACCAAGAGGGATCAGCAGGACGTAGCCGAGATGGATCAGCAGGACGTGACCAAGAGGCAAGGGGTAAATGTGTGGCCCTGGGCGGGGGTGCCCGCTGCCAGGCCCTGAGCCGCGTTGCTAGGGGCAGTGCTTGGGAATCACTGCAGGGCAGGGCTCTTTGGGGTGACCTGCCCGTCAGAGTTCACCCAGCAACTGGACTTTTACAGGGACTGGACAGGAGAGGTTTAGAGACATGTTGATTGAGATAGCCTTTGGGAATCCTTCTACTGCAACAGCCTTTCGAAGTACCTGTAACCAAACTGAAGAGACTCCAGGGGTTAGATTGTCCCAACTTCCTTCGCTGAAAGAACTTGAGGTGAAAGGGATTCCAGACCACCAACAAAATTCTTAGATATTGCTGGTGCGATGTTTTTTAATTTGTTGTGATTTGGGCTTCCGAATATTTTAATTAAACTTTTCAGCAAGTAACGTAGCTAAGCCAGCATGAAAAGGAATTGGACTCCGAAGAGGGGCCGTGAGATTTGGGAGTAATTCCGAGCTGCAGCAGGGATTCCCTGCCGTAGACGTTGAGACTTCCTTTTTTTGTTTGTAGAGGACAAGAAGAGTTTTCTGGACCTGCTGTTGTATTTTTCAAGTCCCTTGATTTAGGAAAATGTGTAAAGACAGATAACATGAATTTATTATTCAGAAATTTGTGTTCTATTTATCACAACGGCACGTGTTTATGTTTATGGAGAGGAGGTACATATTTGTGCACATTACTATGTATTCGGGCATGGCCATAGGCAGGTTGGGAATAGGCTGTGTAGCTCATAGATGAGGAGCAGGTTTAGGAGGTAGAGGTCCCTGGGATGCACTCCTGCTCTGCCTGATTATAGCTGTGGGAGCTCAGGAAAATTATTTACCTGCTCTACGCCTCTGTTTTCTCGTCTATAAAGTGGATTCAATAATCATGCCACCTGAGAGCACTGCTGGAACAATTACATGAGATAATGCATGTAAATGACCAGGCCTGTAGTAAATTCCCTGTAAGTGTCCTTAATTTCCGATCATCCCTTAGAACGGGGCATTTGGGCCCGATAATTCTTTGCTGGGGTGGGCGGGGTTTGGCTGTGTGTTGTAGGGTGTTTGGCAGTATCCCTGGGCTCCTCACCAGCTGTCAGTCGGTAGCACCTTTGCCCCAAGGAGAATTAGTGCATTAGCGATTACAAAGTACCTTCACCAGGATTATCTTGTTTGACTTTCATAACTAAGAAAGTGTTAGAAAGTCAAGTGTTATCCCCTCTGTTTTATAGAAAAGAGACTGGGAGTTAAGAAGAGTTTAGAGGTTTGGGGGTTCAGGGGTGGCCCTGGTCTGATCTGTGTTCTCTCTCCAAAGAGAAATGCACCACCCAGCTGTGTCCCCACCCCTCGATGGTACCTGAAAATGAGCAGTATGTTTTGAAAGGGAATATTTAAAATGGTCACATGCACAAAGTATGGGCTGATCACAGCTACCTTCCCCTCAATTCTCCATGAAAGGGGACCTTTAGTGCCCAGTGCGATGCAGGCCTGCCCCTATGGGCACATGCTGGGCATCCTGGGAGACAGCAAAACAAAACTATTCCACTGCTGATTGCTTGTAAAAGTCTGCAAATCATTAAGCAAAGCTGAGGGGGGATTTGGAAGCCATGGAGACGTGGAGGGACCAGCGAAGGCTGCAGGGCTGGGCTACCAGGGGTTGCTCGGGCTGGTGGGCTCTCCATCCCCTGGTGGCTGTGTGACAGCAGCCTCACTGGCCTTCGGGTTGCTTGTATGAAAAGAGAAAAGAATCTGTCCGATGTGCATCAAGGACTTCTCCAGGAAAAGAGGACTTCTGAAAGAAAAGAATGAAATAAAATGGATTTGAAAAGAAAAGCCAAAGCACTTCGGAAAATTAACACATACTTTTTTGTGGAGTGCCCCCGCCACCAACTAGTTCAGTAAGCAAGTAACTTTTCCTCTGGGTCCTCTTTGTTAATAATTAATAGTGATAGGAAACCCAGCCCTGAGCGTGTTATACGTGTGAACTCGTTTATTCATCACATCAATCCCGTGAGGAAGTTAGTGTCATTGTGCCCATTTTACAGGTGAAGGAACTGAGGCACAGAGAAGTTCAGTTACAGGCCCAATGCCACACAGTCAGCAGCAGGAGAGTGGGACTTGATCCTGTCCTCTTGAGCTGCAGTGGCTGTCCCCAGCCCCCTCCCCAGAAGCGGCCAGAGAAGGTCCCCCCCCACCAGCTGTAAGACATTGTGATGTTTCTCTCTCCTCTCCCTCCTCCGCTTAGACCTCAAAGTCTGTTTGTGAAACTTTGGGTTCTGCAGTGTGACGGAATGATTTAAAGTGTTGATAAGTCATAAGAAGTCCCTTTTCCAAGGATATTTGCATTCCAACTGGAGATTCCTGATGAGGAAAAGTCTTATACTGAGAGCGTCTCTCTGATGGTGGAGTGGAACGTGGAGGCGAATTCGTAAGGGAGATGGGTTGGATGGGGCTCCCTTCCCCGAATCACACCCTGTCAGATTGCCAGGCCTGAAGCTGGTTGTTTTACTAAAGGCTCAAATGTTCTCAGCTCATGAAAAACAGGGAGATGATTTACTGTGAGGGATGGGGTTCCTGGTTTCTCCCAAAAGCACAGCTCAGGGTCATGGCTCCCCTTGGCCTGTAGGCCACTGGGCCACTTGTCATTGTAAAAAAGCCGGTGGGAGACCTAAACTTCCTCGTGGACCCATTTCTGTCCCCCAGTTCCAAATAAGAGAGAGAGAGAGAGAGAACTTAAGCCCTGGCTTTCTTTTACACGTACCTATATAGAACTACGATGTACAATTCACCATTTAACGTATATAATTCGGTGTATGTTCACAGAATTGTGCAACTGCAGTCAACTCTGGAACATTTTTATCAGCCCTAAAAAAACCTGTATCCACTTACAAGCATTTCCCACGTCTGCCATTCCCTCGTCCTCCCCCCGCAACCCTAGGCAACCACTAATTTGCCTCCTGTCTCCATGGGTTGGCCTGTTCTGGACAGTTCACATAGATGGATCAGACAATACCTGGTCCTTTGTGACTGGCCTCTTTCACTTGTTTGCCAGGTTCAACTACACTGTAGCGTGTATCAGTACTTCATTTCTTTTTATGGTCAAATAAAATAATATCCCATTGTACGGACAGTCCACATTGGTTTCTCCGGTCATGATGGACGTTTGTTCCCACTTTTTGGCTATTATCAGTATAGCTGCTCTGAATATTCATGTTCACATTTGTGTGAACATGTTGCCATTTTTATTTCTCTTGGGTATATACTCAGGAGAATTGCTGGGTCATACGGTGACTCTATGTTTAACTCTGTAAGGAACTATCATACTTTTCCAAAGTGGTTCCAGCATTGTAAGAAGTTTCCAGTTTTCTCCATATCCTTGTCAACACTTATTATTATCTGTCTTATCGATTTTAACCATCCAGGTGAGTGAGAAGTGGTACCTCATTATGGTTTTGATTTGCATTTTCCTCTTGGAGTACTAAGTCTTTTGATTTTACTTCCCAAATATTGTCCTCAAAGCTGGAATTCTTGGCACTGCCACACCCACATCCCTTACCCCAGTCCTGACTCCCTTTTTAAACCACTTCTGGCTTTTTCTTTGTAGAATTTACTATAATTGTAGTTTAATTATCAAATTATTACGTGGTTTTAAAAATGTCTATCTTCCCTATTGGACCATAATCTTCTGGAGGGCTACTGTTTTGTTCACAAGGCTGTAGTGTGGCACCTAGAACAGAGTCAGCTGTCAATAAATATTTCTTTAATAAATGAAGACATTGGACCAGCAAGGCCAGCGATAAACTGCTCAGAATGTCTTGCTATTCCCCCAGAGGGTAAGGCCTGATTCCTCGGGGCCCATAGAGTGTGCCTGTGGCTTGGAATCAAGGAGGAAGCCAAAGAATAGGAGTTGGATTGTGTGCGCTGTGCTTTGAGACTCTACGGCTTGCCGTCTTCCTGCTATTATTTTGCTGGGATCTCATTAAAACAGTCAGGGAGCTGTCTATTCACGCGGCCTGATGGTATTCCCCCACCCCCACCCCCAAAATCCTAGCCACGAGCTCCTGGAACACCAGCCAACTCCCCAGCCAAGCTTTGCTAAGGACTTCAAACCTTAGGACCCATCGAAGCAGAGAGGGTCAGGAGTTGCCTGGGGAAGTATGAATGAGGCCTGAGGCATTTAGAGTTAATCATTTACTGGGAAGAAAATTAGAAGAGGAGAAGTTTGTATCAACACTTTCTTCTTGCTTTCTTCTTTCTTTCCTTCCTCCCTCCCTGCCTTCCTTCCTTCCACAAAATTAAGCACTAGAACAGCTATCGGGGAGGAATCCTTGATTCCCCAGAAATCTTTATTTAAATAGTTTGTCACTGTGCCTTCTGCCTCTTACAGCAAACGTCCAGGGGCTAAAGGAAATTAATCAGTGGCCCTAAATAATTAAAAAGTTTTGCATTTTCTTCCTCTTTGATTTTTAGGGGAGTTTGTGTTTAAGGTGGTGCTTGAGCACACTTGCTGCTGTCGGCAAAGGCAGCTGTGTAACAGGAATGTCACGGAGGCAAGGCAGACATATGGGGTGTCGGAGGAGCTGACCCTCCAGCGCCTTCTGACCCAGTGGTTCTCAACTGGGGGCAGTTTCCCACCCACTCCGGGGGACAGTTGGCAACATCTGGAGACGTTGGGGTTGTCACAGATGGAGGAGGGGTGTTCTGTCAATGCATACAGGCTAACCCTCCTGATAAAGAATGACCTGGCCCTAGGTGCTACAGCTGAGTAAGCCTGTCCCAACCGGCAGGTTTCAGGACAGGGAGCCGCTGAAAGACGACAGAGCTTCAGATTCGATTCCGTCTTTTTACAAGACTTTGAAGTCAACTGGGAACCCCAGTACCGCCCTGACCTAAGCCCTGGTCCCCCCTCCCGCAGAGGCTGACCCTCGTGCTCGCCCTGGCAGCGCTGACAGCCGCCTTCGGGTCCTCCTTCCAGTATGGGTATAACGTGGCTGCTATTAACTCCCCCGCCCAGGTGGGTCCCTGTGGTGAGTGAGATGCAGCCCCCAGCAAACAGGGAGGTGGGTTGGGGGCAGCACGGGGCCTGGGTGTGGCCACCAGGGTGGGATGGCACGAAATGGGTCTTCCCACGAAGGGAGAGGGAAACGCCCGTGAGACACAGTGCGCCCAAAGGGACTGGTGGGCACAGGGCCATGGGGAAGGACCAGGTCCCCAGGCCCGGCTGGACACATGCTGGACTTCTCTCTGGTCCTCTTGCAATCTCTGGAGGAGTCTGAAGGGGCAGGGGTCACCCAGCAGACTGGAAGCCTGGAGTCATCCCTTCCGGTGTTGAAACATCCTGGGTAGAGGCCTCATGGCCCTCCCCAGGGTGTCCCCCGCTAATCGCTGTTCATACAACTCGGTCATCACACCTTGTCTTCCACTTAATAATGTCTGTATCTAAGTGCCCAGCGTACCCCATTGCTGGCCCAACAACTCACGTTGCTCTGACTGCAAAAC
Source organism: Lyroderma lyra (assembly GCA_004026885.1). Classification (NCBI taxonomy): domain Eukaryota; kingdom Metazoa; phylum Chordata; class Mammalia; order Chiroptera; family Megadermatidae; genus Lyroderma; species Lyroderma lyra. The sequence goes on from PVJL010008961.1 coordinate 11,452, forward strand.
CAGGTCACACTATTTCATGTTTGTTTGGCTTTGTTCTGCAGCTCATGAGAGAATTTTATAACGAGACCTTCTATGATAGAACCAGTGACTACCTGAGCGACTTCTCCTTGACCTTGCTGTGGTCGATTTCTGTGTCCATGTTCCCCTTTGGGGGCTTCATCGGATCCCTCCTGGTCGGCCTCTTGGTGAATAAACTTGGCAGGTAAGGTAAGGTGAATTTTCAACTCTGAACCTCATAGACCCCACCAGAGTTTCAGACCTAGGCATGCCGCTGCGATGGCTACTGTAAGACGAGGCGGTGACCCCTGTGATGGCTGCCGCCTTCTGATGTGGTCATCAGAAGACCGGACACTGACCCACTATTTAGGGACTAAGACAAATTTATCTTAGTCATTCATGTTCCTTGGGTCTGGAAGTGGAGGTGACAGGTCTCCCGCTCTGGGATGGACACAGGATCTCTGCTTCAGAGGTCGGACTCACTCTCCTCCTCTCTGTTCTCTTGCCTTGAAAGTTTTTCCTTTTTTTTTTTTTTTGAACCAAAACCAAAAACAAATTTTCTCCTCTTTTTTCACCTTTAGAAGAGTCATGACCGGGTGACATGGCCAAGGTGTCAGTCCCAGCCTAGATCACAGCATAGTGTTCTTGAACTCTGCCTCCTAAACAAGCGTAAACTAACTTCTCAGTTCTTTTTCCTTGAGACCAAGGAACGCGCAGAGTTTAGGCCACAGTAAATTCTTGTGAAGCTCGGGAGTGGCCGAGATGCTCAGGGACTCCTGAGTGGCCCCAGGGCGACTCCGTGAGTGCAGTAACCTAACCCGGGCCCCCACAGCAGGGCGGGCATGTCACTTCTGAGCCGGTGCCGGCAACCCGCACACGGCACTCTGGTATGTCGGCAGGTGGCTTCCCCATCTGTCGCTGTACATTGTAATCACACAGCTAGTGGTATCGTTTTTACACAAATGTTTTCATTGTTCAAGTCATCAAATTTATGGTTTTTGTTTTTTGTGTCTTAAGACAGTCTTCCCTTGCTGGAGACCTAAGGATAGTATTCTTTAACGTAAAGAAAACTTGTACAATTTTGTCTTTCCCAGCTGCATCTGGCATTTTATTGTGTGTATGGTGGGTGGTGAGAGAAAGCTCCCTTTTTTTCATGTGAAAAGTCAATTGTGCTTAAATTTATCTTCGTTATTCATGCTCCTGTATTCTTGTTAGTATTTAAATCAGTTTATCAAAATTCCTGAAAACAGGTTCTGCTTGGCATTGCTCCGGCTTTCAGGGGACATCACCTTTATCAGCTTGCATGAGTGCCCTCAATTTATAGTTCGTTAAGGTTGTTTTTTTTAAAAAAAAAAAGTATTTTCCGCCAGTATAATCTCTAATGCGGTGTCTTTAACCCCGAAAGCCGTTTTAGAGTTGAGCCTGCTGACGTCTGCACTTCTGCACCCAGGTTGGTCAGTGAGGCTGGCCCACGCCTCCCCTCTAACGTCCTCACCCAGTTTGGGTTTCAAGATTCCACTAAAATTGACAGTTTCTGATGGCAAAAACCTTTCACTGTACTCCCATCTACTCGACATGGGACTACGGCCGTGCCCACGTGGACTCTCAGTGACCGTTTGCCAGACGAGCGAGCGAGTCCTTGGACCGAACCAGCTGACGTTTGTCCTTCGCAGAAAAGGGGCTTTGCTGGTGAACAACGTCTTTTCCATCGCGCCCGCGATCCTAATGGGAAGCAGCGAAGTCGCCAAGTCGTTTGAGATGATCATTTTGTCCAGGCTGTTGGTGGGAGTATGTGCAGGTAAACGAGGCGCCACTGGGCTGTCGTCTGTGACCTAGAAAGACCAAGGGAAGGAGAACAGTGCGGGGTCCGATCCCACCCGGGGGCTCCGGCGCGCGGGCGTCCAAGCTGTTCCTGTGCGGCGACCGGGCCCCTCCGCGACCCCACGGGCAGGCGGGGGCAGCTCTGCGCCGGGTGCTCCCTGGGGAGGGGTCTCTCTGAGAGACGGACGCGCAGAAGCTGCGGTTCCGAAGGGCCCTTCCCATCCAACCCTCCGCGTTCTCTAAACGGCCCGTCGGGACCAGCTAGCGCGTGAGGACACGTGGTTAGTGAGCGGCGCTGTCTCTGTGTTTTCTTTTCTTCTTTGGGTTTTTGGGTATGAACTGCACCGGCGGTGGCGAAGCTGCTTCGGAGCTCCTGTTTCAGTTACGGATGGACATGTGCATGGGCGAGCCGGGCTGTAACGCCAAAGGTGTTTCTGTAGATTGTGGGTCGTGGCCAGAAAAGTGAGAGACACAACCGGTCACACGGACCCCTCTACCCAGAGGGAGGTCACGGTCACGGTCACGCCTCCCAACTTTACAGGGGATGTAAGGTCGCAGAGGGCTCATTATGGGTTCTACGTCACTCCTCCCTTCGACACCCACCTGCTGAGGAGGGTAAGGACCTGCCCGAGGCCCCACTGCCCCTAGACCCTGGAACTGGTTTGCAGACCCTCCAAGGCTACACTGCCCAGGCCGTGCTTCGTACTCCGGTGGTCACAGAAAACCCCCCGATTCCCTCAGACCGAAGCGGCCAGACCTTGAGGTTGGCCTTGTCTGTAGGCAGGGCTGGTGAGGCCAAGCGAGGTGTCTGGGTGAGGGAGGAGGCACCAGCTTTTGAGGGTGGGCACCCACGAGTAAGCGCCCCTAGCAACACTGCCCCCTGGGTGCCCCACTTGTCCGTGTCACTTGGCCCTGGCATCGCCAAGTAACTCTCAGTTTCTCTCTCCAAACGAGGGGATTGATGGGGACAACTGGGTGACGTGGCCGGCTGTCAGCAAGCCCCTTAGCTGAAGTTAACTGATGATAGGGGAGACGTCCAGGAGCCTGGCGTTGGGGGCCGTGGCGAGGAGCTGCAGGGCTGGGGACAAAAGAGGAAAACAAGATTCCTGAAGACAGAAGAGGTCATTTCAAGGGGAAGAAGGACGGGCCCCTTGGCAAACCTCCCTGGTACTCACGTTCCCTGATAGCACCTGGACGGGTCCCCCCACCTCGGCCTGAGCCCATTTTCGCTTTTTCCTGCAGAGAGGCTCAGCGTTACAAAAATTAGATGCTTCCAGAAAGTTGTCAGCAGTGAGCAGGTGCAGCCACTTTTCTACTGATCATCCAACAATTCAAAGTGGTTCCGACGGAGAAATAGTGGGCTTCCATGGGTAACAGACCGCAGCTGAAAATCCCGACCTGCGCTCCTAAGGGAGCGTTACTCTAAGTCAGTGGTTCTCAAACTTTTGGGCCTCAGGACCCCTTTACGCTCTTAAAATTCTTGAAGGCTCCAAACAGCTTTAGCTCATAGGGGTTCTACTGATCACGTTTACCATATTAGAAGTTGCAACCAAAAAAATGCATTCATTCATTTAAAATAGCAATGATAAGCCCATTACATGTCTTTATGAAAATAACTATTTTCTAAAATGCAAAATGGAATGAGAAAGGTGGCATTGATTGACATTTTCGCAAATCTCCGTCATGTGTGGCTTCCTAAAGGGACAGCCAATTCTCAGACCTGCTTCTGTGTTTGCTGGTTGTGAGAGCTCATGGCATGTGGGAGAGAACAAGGATGCAAATACCATCTCAGGATTGTTCTGAAGACAGTCTTGATCTCACAGACCCTCAGGAAAGGTGTCAGGAAATCCCTGGGTCCCCAGACCACACTTGAAGCGTACAAGCAGAAGCCTAATCCATTTGGGGTGAACTCTTTCCCACGGCACCTGAAAAGGGGCTGCAAGAGAGAGAGGACTCGGATTTCAAGGTGCTGACGGTTTGCAGGCTTGCTCTTAGTCAACTTGGCAAGAACACAGACCAAAAGCCACGTGCTCTGACCTGGTGTCAGAACAGGCGGGCTGCGGTGGCCCCGTGGAGTCATTCTGAAGACAAAATAGAGATCGCTTTCCACCAACATGAAGGGAATCCCATCTCTTCTCAAACCACCCGGTGTTTCACTCTTCAGTGTTTTTCTTTGTCACTAAGACGTGACTACCAGGGCCTGAGTGGTGATCATAGAGCCCGTACTTTGAGGGGCTCCACTTCCTCCCCCCGGCTTTTGAGCACTGGGCCTGTGGGGTCCCCCCACCAAGATACCTAAGGGCTGCTCTAAAGCCCGCTCCTCCTTGCTCTGAACATCAGAAAGAATCTGCGCTGCTGAATCTGTATCAACGATGTCTCTTGTTAAACACTAAGCAGAGACATCCCGGGGCAGAAGCACAACGCTTGGGTGGAAACGTGGTCTTCACGTCCCTCCCATCTCAGTGTCATCAAATACCCTCCCATTACCAGCAGCTCGAAGCTCCACGCACCCCAGCTCTTCCTGGGGCCCCCACTCTTCCTGAGCCTCAGCTGGCCTCGGTGGGGGTGGGGTAGCTGGACTGGTAACAACCCTTCTGACCTTCCTTGGGGATCCCCAGCCTTTCACTGGGCATTAAGGAAAATTAAATAGGATAACGTGCAAAACCTTCAGAGCCTGTAGAATTAATTCCACCCGTTCCTGTGGTGATCCGATGCAAGAAGATGGGAAAAGTTAGACGTCTAAATATTGGGGATTCTAATATTCGGGGCATTACTTACCACATCCCCAAGGTCAGTTTTCCTATCAGATGTAGTTCAGCCTTTATTGCTTACTGGCAAATACAGCTTGTGCTTCAGTGTCTATGAAGGTGTCAGAGCACTGCTGTATGACATAATCTGCTGTCCCAGAAGGGCTGCTGGTGGCCAGGGGTCCTCGGCCTTTCATTAACGGATTCCCCCACAGATCAGGGAAGGACCCCAGCCGGGCTTTTCCTCTCTGAGCTGAAGCTATTTAGGAGGGAAGGCCTGCCGTTGAGCTGGCCTGTGTCCCCAGGTGACACCGGTCGAGAAGCAACAACATCTGTCCATGACTATGTTCTCTTTCCTTGAAATGTAAAGTTCTGTGAATCGGAAGAGGTGTTTGCTCACTCCTGCAGTTTTGAGACAGTTTCAGCCCAAGTAACGTGATTGCTGAGTAAGAACAAATGTGTTTGAAGACACAGCTTGCCCTCCAGACTGATATTTCCTCATCATGTTTTTATTTCAACCTTGTCCAGGTCTGTCCTCCAATATTGTCCCCATGTACCTGGGGGAGCTGGCCCCTAAGAACCTGAGGGGGGCTCTGGGGGTGGTGCCCCAGCTCTTCATCACCATCGGCATCCTCGTGGCACAGATCTTTGGCCTCCGGAGTATCCTCGCCAACCAGAAAGGTAAGTGCGGCGGCTCCGGGCTCCCCGCCCGCCCTGGGCTCCGCGGGACAGTCCTGCGAGCTGGCCGCTTCTCCCTAATTGGCTGGCTGTCCCTGCGGGCCCCCAGGCTGCCCTGCCCCCACAATTTTGTAGTGACCGATTAGCTGACATTTTCTAGTCCCTCTGAGGACATGGAGGAGGTCGTTCGAGTGGGCAGGAAGCACGTCGTCTGACTTGCTCTTGGCCTGATGGGGGCTGTCCATGTGAGGACTGGGACGTGGCAGTGACGGCCACCAGTGTGCCAGGCTCTGTGCTTAAGGCTTCGCCGGCACCACGTCCAGCAATGCCCCTGCCCGCAGGGTTCTGTGTTATCCCCTCCCACAGACCAGGAAAGAGTCACTTGATCTGGCCCCTGTGGGTGAGTCACAGGGCCACCCCTCCCTAAGGGCCTGAGGGCTGGGGACATAGTAGGCGCACAGTAGTGACCTCCCCTTTCTTTGTCTTGGGTCTTGAACCTCTGAGAAGGAAATCACCATCAATCACACTAGTCAAAACGCATGAAGTGCTGCTTGGGGGCCAGGCACCAGTCTTCTGTGTTACTTTGTCTCACCCCCCAACAGCCCATTTCCCAGATGGGGGCCCTGAGGCGAAGAGCCGTTGGGTAACGTGCTCCAGGTCCCACGGGGACACACACCCAGGCACATCAGGCCTAGGTCTGTGTTGAACCACCACCTTTCCCATTTGTTGGTCCCCCTTGTAGGGAGCAGGGACAGGAGGGGAGGGGCTAGGTTCCTGTCTCCCGGCGACGGCACGTAAACAGCCAGCAGGACCAGAGCAACCTGCAGCGCCCCGGGCGTCCATGGTTCCGGGAGGGAGCGATGGTCCCACCTGTGGCGGGGCAGGGGGCCTCCGGGACGGCCTGCGATGGGGAGAGCAGGACCGGCGTTCCAGACGTGGGCAGGGTGTGGGAGTGTTCACGGTGCACTCGGGGACCTGCAAATGCTGTCCTGGACATCACTATGTCCCCCCCTCCGGTTACTGAAACTCTGCCACCAGCCGTCCCCTTCCTCTGGGCTTGTGGGGGGCGGGGGCAGGGCGGGGCCTTAGCCATCTTGGACTGTCCGGCACAGCTCCTGGCACGTCACAGGTGCCCAAAGAACAAGGAAGTGAGGAAGGAGGGAGGGAGGGAGGGTGGGCTGCTCTGACCATTCCAGTTCGGGTGTCGTGGGAGCCCGGGCCTAAACCTGAGCAAGACTGCTGTCTCAGAGCGTGTAAGGGTGTCAGGCATCACCAGCTCCTGCCAGACTGTCCTGTAAAGATGCCACGTGTCCACGCAGTGACACTGTGGAGATCCCATGTCCCCGCATTCTCGCCTGCACTGGATGGTGTCAGAATCTTTCATTCCGTCCATCTGGTAGGTGGGCAGCAGCTATTCATCACTGTCCTCGTGTAAGTATTTTCAGAGTGTCCGCTCTCTGTCAGGCACCGTCCTAGGTGCTGAGGACACGGGGATGAGAAAGACAAAGGCCCTGTCCCCTCGGAGTTTGTGTTCTAGCCCCGAAGAAAACCGATCAGGGTGATGGGACAGAGCAGCCGGCTGGGCCCTGTGGGGGCCGGAGGGGGAGGAGGAGGCCAGGGTGGGCCTCTCCGAGAGGTGGCATCGGAACCAGCTCTCATGGAAGACGCTGGTCTCCTTGCAGGCTGGCCCATCCTCCTCGGGGTGACCGGGATCCCCGCAGCTCTGCAGCTCCTGCTGCTGCCCTTCTTCCCCGAGAGCCCCCGGTACCTGCTGGTGCAGAAGAAAGACCCAGCAGCCGCCAGGAGAGGTGAGGCTGTCCTGCTGGAGGAGGACGGGGGACAGGGCCCCGGCGCCCCGCTCCGGGGAGGCTGGGGTCCACGGCGGGACGCCCCTCTGCTCCCCTCCCCTAGCGCTGCAGAGGCTGCGCGGCTGGGACGACGTGGACGCCGAGATGGAGGAGATCCAGCGGGAGGCCGAGGCCGAGAGGGCGGCGGGCTTCATCTCGGTGGTGAAGCTGTTTCAGATGCGGGCCCTGCGGTGGCAGGTCATCTCCGTTGTCGTCCTCATGGGCGGCCAGCAGCTGTCGGGGGTGAACGCGGTAGGGGCCCGCCAGGGGCCGGGGCGGCGGGCCGTGTGCAGGCCGGGGCCCGGCCAGCCCCGCCAGCCTTGGCTTTGCCTTCCAGATCTACTACTACGCCGACCAGATCTACAGGGGCGCCGGGGTCAACGCTGACCACGTCCAGTACGTGACGGCGGGCACGGGCGCCGTCAACGTGGTCGTGACCTTCCACGCCGTGAGTGTCCCTCAGCTGCCACGGAGGGGGCGTCCTGGCTGAGCAGGGAGCCCAGGCGCACGGACGTGCCCCTCGGCCCCTTCGTGCCCGACCTCTGGGCTCTCCTCAGACCACACGCTGCGTCTTGCAGGAGGCAGCTTAGGACCCTCCAAAGAGGGACACCTCGCCCGCTCCCAGCCCCAGCGCTTCTGTTGTGTGAGGTGGTTCTCCAGCATCCTGGAGGCCACTCCCTGTGCCAGGGCCACCAAGTGACAGGAGCGGCTGGGGCCCCTCGGCCACTCCAGGGCACACCCTTGGGGGCCACGACACACAGGCTGTCCTCAGAAGCGGGCGCGGGGTGGGGAGGGGGCTTCCTGCGGAGGCAGTGCTGGGCAGGGGTGTGGCTAGACCGCAGGGCTCGCCCCGCCCCATCCCTGCCTGGCCGGGCTGGGGTCTCCCGAGCCTCCCCGCTTTCCCTGCGCCCCTTCCGCACAGGTGTTCGTGGTAGAGCTCTTGGGGAGGAGGTCGCTGCTCCTTCTGGGCTTTTCCATCTGCTTCAGCGCCTGCTGTGTGCTGACAGCGGCTCTGGTGCTGCAGGTGAGTGGGGCCGGGTCCCGGGGAGACCAGGTGAGGCCCCCACCCCAGTGGCCCCCTGGCCACTTCCAGCTGATTTTTCCAGGGGCGTCAGGTGCCATCCTTCCCCACCCCGGCAGGGTGGCTGGCCCTCGAGGCACCAGCGTTCCCGGTGTTCCCTGTCCCAGGTTGTCTCTGTTTTCTCCCCACAGGACACGACAGCCTGGATGCCCTACCTCAGCATCACCTGTGTCATCTCCTACGTTGTGGGACATGCCCTTGGGCCCAGTATGTACCCCGGAGCTGGTCCTATGCCTCCGTTGTCCCCACTCCTGCACCATCAGCCAGAGAATGTTCTGGATTGAGCTCCTTAGAGAGGCTCCAGGGAAGGCCCGTCTTCCTGTCGCAGTGGGGCTTGGGCAGCCCGCGGAGGCTGACACACGCCTACTGCTGGTCACAGGCCCGTTTCAGGGACCTCACAGGTCAGCGACTGCGCTGAACGCTTACCACGGGCCTCACGCTGCTCCTCCCCGAGACTAGGAGCCCCGGACCGCAGGCCAAGGGCACCCTCCCCGGAAGGGGCTGCAGGACCCGTGGGGTCCTTCCGGGAGGACAGCGCTTCCTCTCCCTCCCCCAAGGTCCCATCCCCGCGCTGTTCATCACTGAGACCTTCCTGCAGTCCTCCCGGTCGTCCGCATTCATGGTGGGGGGCAGCGTCCACTGGCTCTCCAACTTCACGGTGGGCCTGATCTTCCCCTTCATTCAAGTAAGTGTGACCCCGCGGCGGGGCGGGGCGGGGCGGGGGGCGGGAAAGTGAGACCCTTTTCAAGGAAGCGAGCCTGGCTGCCCTTCCCCCAGGAGGGCCTGGGGGCGTACAGCTTCATCATTTTCGCCGTCATCTGTCTCCTCACCACCGTCTACACCTTCCTGGTCATCCCCGAGACCAAGGCCAAGACATTCATGGAGATCAATCAGATTTTTGCCAAGATGAATAAGGTGTCGGAGGTGCACCCGGAAAAGGAGGAACTGCCGGAACTCCCGCCCTCCGCTGCGGAGCCGTGACTCGGGAGGAGCCCGTCCCGCGGGCCCGTCCTGGGCGTCTTCCCTGATTGACGTCTGTAAAGACCCAGAACCCGGGCCAGCCCAGTGCGCAGCGCGCCTGCGCAGTTCTCAGCGCCAGGCTGTCGCTCTCCACACTGACTCACCGCCAGCCGCCAGCCCCGAGTCCCGCTACGCTGGGTTCGCCTCTGGGTGGCTCCTGGTGACGCCAGCTCTGCCAACAAAGATCATTACTGTGGTGGCGAGATGAAGGGATCAAATCCGACGTGAGAAACAAACCCTCCCCCAGCCCCACGGGTCCCCTGGGCCCCGGTGTTCAGGGAGGAATTCATCCTCTTAGCAGAGCCATCTCCGAATCACCGCCCTTGGGAAGTGTGACGCCACAGTAACGGTGTCTGCGGAGCTGGGGGACAGATCCCGAGGGAGAGCTGACTGAGTCAGAGAGCATTCCTGCATTACGTTGTGAGAGCGCCAGGGAGATCCTCTGTGCAGTCAATAAAGCAAACGCGATCGTTTTCCACCAAGTTGTGCTGCTTTCCTGGGAGCCGCGGGTGGGGGCCTTCCCTGCTCCTCCAAGCAGCCTGGCTGTGCTGCAGTGTCAGCCCCTGGAGGACACGGGTTTGGCCACTTTGGTTTATCCCCGAATCCTCGCTGCCCAGAACGGGCATGGGGGAGGAGCTCAGGCAACATTTTCTGAAAGAAGGGAAGAGGCGAGAGAAGAGGTGGTTGCAAAGTTGTGCTTTTTTAAACTTTAAGATCGGGAAATGCATCTTCAGGTGCACAGTGAACACCGAGGAAAAGGTGAGCCGGAGAGCGGGGAGGGAGGAGGGCGTGCCTCTCCCACAGCCAGCAGAGCTACAGGCTTTTCTTAGAGACCTGTGAGATGGTGTGTACACAAAGGTGGAGAGAACTTGGGTAGGGGGTGAGGAAAGTGGAGGGACCACCTGCTGAAAGGCCTCTGGCAGGATATGAAATCTAGGATTTAGCGGGGCGGCGGCCAGGGGCCAGGCAGGACAGAGGTGGGACGGGAGCAGCCTTTGTGGGAGTAGAATGGGGAATTAAATAACCTGGAAGAGTAGTGAGGGCACAACCAAGTAGCAGGATGGCAGGGGGTGGGAACCATCTCATGGACTGCAACCAGATGAGCCAAGAGAGGGAGTCTAGAATGACCCACGTGGTCATGGGTTAGAGTTGGAGATACTGGCATGAACTCACGTTCAGTTTACGATAGACACTGGCGGCTGCATGCAGAAACACTGACAGACGTGTGTACTTACGCAGATTAGTAAAATTTAGGAGGAAGAGGAGAAAGGTCTGGGCCTGCGGAAGGAAGGTGTGGAATTAGGAAGGACATCAGGATTTCTCCAGGGGAAAACACGCAGTAGGGACATGAAGGATGGCTGTCCCAGGGGGGAGAATGGCAGAGAGGAAACGTGGAGACATGGGGGGCTGAGGGACAACCTGGGGTCCTCATGAGCCAAACTGAGTCTGAACTTTGTCCTCAGGGTTATCCCAGCGCTTTGGGGACTGTGAGTTTCAGAGAGCATTGTGGCAATTCGTAAGGACCCGGTGGGACCCGGGTAGGGAGACCAGTTGACAAGAAGTGATGAGGGCCCTGCAGAGGCAGCCGGGGTGGGGCCCAGCCGTGAGGGGGAATTCAGAGAGAAGCCAGTGGGACTCAGGGACCACGAGGCCATCACAGGGGAGGAGCCTGCCATCCTGCCAGGTTTCTAACGTGGACCACAGGTGAAAGGTTGGGGAGCTGAGTGGCAGGTCGTGGGAGAAGACAAGGAAGTTTTTGGACCTGTTGAGATGGAACAGCTCATGGGACCCACAGAAGATGACCCGAGACGAGGAGATTCAGAGGGAACTACACACGCGTGTCGAGCACTTGCTGTGTTCCAGGCCCAGAGCCTGCAGCTCTGAGGGAAGCCGCCTCGTGGAGAGGCAGGTGCAATCAAGGACAAGGGGGCGGCATGGGGGTGGCGGTGGGGCGCTGCGCTTTCCCCTCTGTCTGGGGGCGTAGAGGAAGGCCTCCTCCGTGAATGAGCAGCCGTGAGGATCTGCAGGAGCGCGGGCCTGGCCAAGGGCATGGCAGGCACGGACGTCTGGAAGTGGCGAGAGGTCAGCGGGGCCGGAGCAGAAAGGGAGAGGGGACAGGAAAGGGACTTACTAGGCCACCAGGAGGGTGGGTGCGTTTATTCCGAGTGTGATGGGCAGCGGCTGGCTGGCTGGAGCCACAGGGTCCTGATCTGGCCTACAATTCAGAGTCATTCCAGCTGCCTGGAGGAGCTCAGATCCTTTCCAAGAGACCTCCGAGCAGGGGAAAGCCCCACGTTTGCGTCAGATCGCCCCAGTGCGGATGGAGAGGGTAACAGCTGCGAGGAGGAACTCCTGTTAAAGAGGAGACACAGGAGCCACCCAAGAAGACCGAGCTGCCTGCCAGCTCTGCCGTTTTCTAGGACCGGAAACGGAAGTGTCCACCAGACCTGGTGACTCAGTGACTTCAAGGGGAGCAAATTTGCAGAAGTGAGGGCAGCAGGGAGATGGCTGGGGTGAGGGCAGAAACAAAAACACTAGAACCGACATTTGTCTTTATTGCCTCCTTCCTTCCCAATTCCTGTTTGTGTGTTTTGTCACCTGACACCTGCATGTATGTCACTTATAAATAATAAATATGCACCTACTGGAGGTTTGTGTTCACAATTTCATTACTGATCGAGGATGCGTGGAAAAGGTTTGGAGACCTTAGGGGGCCACACTGGCTGCCATGGTAAGTGAAGACGAGGGGCAGAATGGGGAAAATGTCAGGAGATGGGAGGGCCTCCCTTGGATGCTGATCAAGGTCAGTCAAGGTCAGGGTAGTTAGCAAGTGAGAGAGATGGAGGTGGTCAGAGCAGAGCAGAGGCGGCTGAGCTGATGGGGGTCGAGCCTCACTGGGGAGGCTGTGCCAGCCTCTGAGTGGGCAGCTGGGAGGGAGGCTTCCCCGGTGGTTCCCACCACACTTCTGGAAGTCACAGACCACATCTGAGCAGCCTACTTCTAATTTTTCAAGCAAAAACCCTGAAACAAGTGAATTACTCCCGACTACTATCAAAATGAGAAATAGGTCATCTTTTTTAAGGGCATTTTACATATATAGGAAGAATGCGATCACAGAATTTCAGTCCTTTAAACTGAATAGATTTTCTCTGTGGAACCCTCACTACACTGCCCTCTATCCTGATGTAGGCTGACCAGATGTCCCATTTGAAATGGGACAGAAAACAACAGTACTGTCCCATTTCAAACGGGACATCTGGTCAGCTTACTGACACCTTGAATTGAGCCCAGTGACAGTAGGCTGACCATACATACCATTTGAAATGGGACAGTACTGTTGTTTTCTGTCCCATTTAAAACAGGACGTCTGGCCAGCCTCTTCTGATGTCACCTGACCACGGGAGACAGGCTTTAGGAACAGGAGCGCGACGACATGGCCACCTTCGCTATGGAAGGGCTTGTGAGATGGTGTCCCAAGTGCCAGCCTGACTGCTGTCATCCACACGGGCTCCGTCGTAAACATCTGCATGGGTTCTCTGACCCACAAACATTTTCTCTTCATCCCCTCTTCTACTGTTCCTCAGCCACCTGATCGAGGGCTTGTTGAGGGCACCTCTGTCACCCAGCAGTCAGCTCAGCACAGGGACATGTCTGTGATGCCACACGTGGCACCCTCTGTCCTCGTGGAAGTTACAGTCTAGCCAGGAAGACGAAAACCACATGCGAAAAGGAACCACGGGGCATTCGGGTCTGACAAAACGGAAGCCCACTGTGTCTGCTTTCGAGTCGGCTGTGAGCATTGTCAGAAACACCCGAGCAGCTCCAGGGCCTCGCAGGGAGCTTGGCACTGGCTGGCACTTATTAAATGTTGAATGAATGAATGGCAATGGTAATGACCTTCAAGGGAAAGGTAAAGAGTGAGCCAAGGCTTCAAGAATGAGAGAGGTTTGTATAGGAATGGAGGATAAGGTGTCTTGGAGGGTAGTGGAGGAGGGGGCGTCACGAGCACCGTGAAGCAAGGACATTCATTCATCAACCAGAATTTCTGAGCACCTACTCTGTGCCAGGCAGCAGATAGAATGGATCTAACAGTAAAAAAATACAAGTGAATACTTGAGTCATTTCAGCTGGTCCTCAGGGTAAAGTGTTAGAGAAGCCGGGCAAGCATGGTTTCCTTTTAAAAGGGTGCTCATACGGAGGGTGTTTGCATACCAACTCAGGTAAGACCCTGGGACCGAAAAGCCACCACTGGAAGCTGAGTGCAGGGAAAGACCAAAGAACAGGCTGGCCGTGCCAGCCTGGTAATGAACAGTGACCAGACGTCCCGTTTTAAATGGGACAGAAAACAATGGTGCCTGCGGACACCTTGAACTGAGCCCATGAGACGAGGCCAACCACACAGACTTTGAAACGGGACAATACTGTTGTTTCCTGTCCATTGTAAAATGACACGCCTGGTCAGCCTATGAATAGAGTTTAAGAAGAACGCACATAGGAGGCATGTCTTGGGCAGCTGCAACACGAAATGACCCCCCATACCCTTTGGCAAGTGCCAAAAAATGACATAAGGTAAAAGGGGGGCAGGGAGCATGGGTACCAACCCATGAATGCGACCAGGCACAAGAAATGACATGGCTGACCAGATGAGGACAACAGCCTGTCCCAGGAACCAGCCCGCGGCAGAGGGTGCTGACTTACGTCAAAACGAACATCCATTACGACCAGATGGTCTCCAAGGGGGTTCGCAGTAAGCAGCCTCCCGCTCCTGGTCCGGGGCCCCGGTGGCTCTGGCAGCCGCCACATCATAGGACAGACTCTCCTCCACAGAGGACCCGCCCCAAGCAGGTGGTGTTTGATCTGAGACCTGAGGGATGACGGTGCAAGCAGAAGGAACAGCCAGAAGGAGCTTGGTTTTCCCATCAGCTTGACTTGCTTACTGGGGTCGACGCAGAGAGAGGCAAGAGAGACATCTTCCAGAGTTAACCGGTGTCGTCAGACCATGAGCACTGTGACCCAGCAGACAGGAGGCGTGCCGAAAGAATGCAGAATCCCGTCAGCAGGTCAGGCGGAGACATCTGGTGGACTGGCACTCAAGAGTCCTTGGGGGCAAACTGAAAGATAATTGTGGTCAGGAGAACAAGGCCCCCACCACCGCCCTCGGGAATGTATCCATGTCCTAATCCCGAGAACCTGTGCATATGTTAGGTCACGTGGCAAAGGAGAACTCAAACTGCTGATGGAATTAAGGCCGCTGACCTAACCGAGAGATCAGAGATTATTCTGGAATAGTCAAGTAGGCCCAATGTAATCACACGGAAGAGGGGGAACCAGAAAGAGAGCAGCCCAAGAAAGACATGCTGTTGGCTTTGAAGACGGAGGAGGGGGCCTGAGAAAGGAACGCGATGGCTTCTAGAAGCTAGAAAAGGCAAGGAGATGGGGTCATCCTGGAGCCTCCAGAAGGAAGGTCGCCCCGCCGACAATTTTGACACCGACAAGTTTGACACAGGTCTCCCTTTGACGTCAGCCCAGTGACACCTGTGTCACAGTTATGATCTCCAGAACTGGAAGGTAATAAATTTGTGTTGTTTTAAGCCATTGAGTTTTTGGTCATTTGTGACACAGCCACAGGAAACTTGCACAGATTTTGGTATGGGGATTGGGGGAAGTGGTGACAAATACCTAAAAATATGGAAACGGCTTTGGCATTGGGCGATGGGAAGAGGCTGGAGGAGTTTGGAGGTGGCCAGGTCCTGCAGCCAAGGTTAAAAGGCAGGTACGTGCCACCTAGGGGAGAGAAGAACAGACAGTTCACATACCATGTGGTGCAGCAACTAACTACAGGAGAGAGATTGTGCACAAAAGCCAGCCCCTTGCAGTGTGTTCCCGACCTGGCTCTGCAGCGGTGCATAGTGTGGCTGCACCCTGACTCCTCCCCTATACACCCTGTCTCCTCCTTCCCCCACACACCCTGGCTCCTCCCTCCCCATGCACCCTGGCTCCTCCCCCACGCACCCTGGCTCCTCCCCCATGCCCCGGCTCCTCCCCCATGCACCTGGCTCCTCCCCCATGCACCTGGCTCCTCCCCCATGGGGGTCTGAAACACAGAAAGCTGGGGGTGTTCCTGAGGGCCATTGGCGCATGCTCTTTAAGCAGAGAGCACAGGCGCGCACACCGAGCCTGAAACAGGAACCGATAGTCCCTCACAAGGGGACGGTCGGCAGGCTGTGAGGGCTGTCTGCCTTGGTCAGGAAGTGGCCCAGCCCAGGGCCGTCCTTAAGCAGCAGAGCCAGCAGGGCGTGAAAGGCGCACGCATTTCTTAACAGTTAGCAACTCTGCTAGCCCGGCCTCGGCAGGGCTGAGGGCACGGCAGAGAAAACGTGCAGCACCTTAGGGAGAATACTAAATGCAACGAGCAGACCATTAGAAGTAGGGGCCCCAGGTCCTCTAACTCCCGGTGTACCGTCCACAGGCCAACACTGTTACCCAGGCACCCCACCGACCTTCGCTGTGGCCGCTTCACGTGACACTCAGAACAGACTGTCACATTCTTACGCCGTTTTCATAATTATCCTTTGAATCGGCGGCCTGGCACTCCAACCAGTTGATCTGTCATAATTTATGCAGTCACCCCTCCTTTACTTTATGCTAATAGAAATAATTCTGCAGTGAGCACCTTCGTTCAATATTTTACTGACTTATTTAATACCAGTAATTGTAATTGGGAATAATGAAGTTGTACTTCTTTCAAAGTACTTCATTTGCTCTTCCTTCGCAAATGGATAACGACTCCAGTTTTGTGAGAGGAAGCTCGGACCGAGAATGAACTCGGGCCGAGCAGCCTAGATCCAGGCCTCAGGCCCGACTGGCTTTGCGGGACTCCTCATTTCTAGGGCCCAGTGGCAAATAGTGCTTTTCCCCCTCCTTGGTGCCATTGGGGAGGGTCTGGTTCAGGGCTTGGCAGGCGCAAAGACAAAATTCACGCTGTGTGTGGAGCTTATCTTATCAGCACATCCAAGGAAAACGTGCTCCTGGGGAAAGTCGGCAGGGTTCAGAGGCCAAAAGGGTAATGAAGCCGCGCAGGCCCAGGGGAGAAACAGCTGGTCCTGGGCAAGCGGTCAGCGCGCAGCAGGACCCCGGCGCCGCCGGGGGAGCGCACCTGTTTCTCACCTGAGCAAGATGGAGATGCCCACCCCACCCAGGAAAGGGGTAAGCACCAAGTCTAGGAACCTGGCACTGCCCCTTTCCCATGGGGAGGAGGGAGCTGTGGAGGGAGAGGAAGGCTCCTGAAATGCTTCTAGCAAAGCAAGGGCAGCACTGTCCCTGGCCTTCCTGGGGTGCCACCGCCCCTGGGAGATCAGGAGGGTTGGAAAGCAGCTCCCTCAGACATCACACACAGCTCTGACACGAGAGGGAGGTTGAGTCCAGCTCCAGGGGAAGTGTGGGAGACTGCATGACTTTGGAGATGTCACCCTTCCTCCAACTCCCATCCCCGTCTGGTTTCCCCGCCTTTGAAGGTGCCTGAATCCTGCATCCTGCCCTTCTGGTTCCCAGGGGCATGGGACTGAGGGCCGCTGGCAGTCAGGCAGCTGGAGGTGGAGGCGGGGTCAGGGGTGCAGTTAACAGGCAAGCAGAGGGGTGGGGGATGGTCCAGGGGCCATGGTTCTGGACCAGCTGGTTTCTTGCATCTGTGTGTGTTTGTTTTTGTTTTTCGTTTGTTTTGTTTCGTTTATGTTTTCGGCCTCCCCTCAACTAGAATGTGAGCTTCTCAGGGCGGCACGATGCTGCACCTTCTTCTGAAGCATTCCCCTCCCTCGTCCAGGGCCAGGCACAGAGCCGGCGCTCAGATATATTAATGCTGTATTCTAGGAGGGAGTGCACGCAGCCAAGGACCAGGAAACGGTGCCATCCACACTGCCCTCCGTGACCCCCGCACCTCCGGGGGCGCGGAGAGCCCTCCCCCAGCCTTGGGCCGCCCCCACCCCCTCCCTGGGCATGGCCCGGGCGCCCCATTCCGGCCCAGATCCCACCCCAGTTCGGGAAGTCCTAAGCCCCAGCCTCCAGTGTCCCTGACCACAGGCCTCATCTCTCGCAGAGGCTCCAGCCCACGCTGGTGCTGGCCACGCTGAGCGCAGCCTTTGGCTCGGCCTTCCAGTACGGCTACAACATCGCCGTGGTCAACACGCCGCACAAGGTGGGCACAGGTGGCTGCGCGGCGGCCGTGTCCTCCTCCCGGAGGCTGCCGTCTTCCCCGAGTGCTCCCCTGGATTCCCGCTTCTGGAGACCAGGGCACGGCTGGGGTGGCTGCTCCCTGGACTGCCACCCTTTCCAGGCACACTGGGCCACGGCGTGGGGCTGGGGCTACCTGCGTTCACTGCCCAGTTGCTTTGCTCCGCTGCCCTTCCGCTGGGAGGGCCACTTACAGATGACAAAGAGAATTGGGGGTCAAGGACTGAACCCTGGGGCATTTAAGGATGGGGATTGGGGTTGGGGGAAGCAAAGGAAGGGGAGAAGGAGACCCGGTCAGGTGAGAGCAAACTGAAGGCAAAGTGTCCCCAAGGCCTAGTAAGAGCTATGTCAGGAGGTGGGGACACGTCGCTGATGAGCCAAGATGAGGACTGAGAACTGGCCACTGGTTTTGACCTCCTGAAGGGCATGAGTGCCCTTAACAAGAGCAGCTGAGGTGAGTTCTGGAGGCAAAAGCTTGACTGGAATGGGCTCTAGGGAGATTGGGTATGAGGGAGGGGTGACAGGGAGGGCTCCCTGCTTTTTGCAGGACTTTTGCCGCACAGGGGAGCAAAATATGAAGCTTCGTGAGGAGAGGGGCGCAGGGATCGTGTTAGGTTTTTATAAGGCAGCAGTCATGTTCGAATACTAAGGAGAAGGACCCAGTAAAGAGGGAAGGACCAGTGACACAGGACAAACGGGACAGTTGCAGGGAGAAAGTCCCTAAGAGAGCAAAGACAGCACCTGGTGTCTGTTACCATTCACTCGGGTACGTAAGTGCTGCTGCGCTTTTAAAACCAATGTCATCAATTTATAGGTTCACTTTATTCAGATTAATATAATTACTGCCATCGATGGGACATCTTTTCTCAGTTAAGCAATGAAGGGTCACAAATTCTCTATTAGGTATATATTATTTCTATAAGCAAAGTTATAGAAATAACTTGCAGAGCAAGGCCCCGCAAAGTGAATTTTTTAACAACTCTTTGTGCGGTCTGGTCCCTCAGCTCATCCATCATCCAGGTGTCCTTGGGGTATTGGCAGAAATGTCCTTCAGTACAATGACAAGAGGCAACTGAGTGCATTACCTCATCATCTCTCATGAGTGGCCTGATATTCTGGGCTGCTGATGGGGCAGTGTTTTTCCAGGTCTTGAAGTCATTTTATAACGACACCTACTTCGAGCGACACGGAACGTCCATGGACGAGGAGGTCATGCTGCTCCTGTGGTCTTGCACGGTGTCCATGTTTCCTCTGGGCGGCTTGTTGGGGTCGCTGATAGTTGGCCTGCTGGTGGACAGATGTGGCAGGTAAACGACGGGAGGTGTGCTGTTGTCACCTAAAAGTCACATTCGTGAACCACACTGTCTTTTGGTGGTTGTGCACGTGGTGAGGAGTGGTCGTGACCTTGAAAATCAGGAGGCCTGAAGTCTCGTCCCCCCTTTGCCATAGACATTAGGGCTGAAAGCAAGTCCCTGAATTCCTTGGGATTTCTTCCCTTGTCATTCGCACGGGAATAACCGTCCCTCCGTCGTCAGCCCCGTAGAGGTGGCCCAGCCTTTGGTCAAAGTTCTTGACGGTATTTGGCTTAGAGCCTTGTCAGCACTTCTAGCAGGTGTCCCATAAATGCTGATCAGCAACTCGTGGCACCTGCAGCCTCTCCCTGTGTGGTCTCGTCAGTGCTGCTGTCCTGAGGTTTGGGGTTCAGACTGAGTCACCCCACATGGCCCTGCCTCGTGTCTTCTTTGAGAATGAACAGTAGCTCTTTGTACTTTGCTTGGCTCGCACGGACGCACTGACTCTAGGCCCGAGCTCCGGAGCTGCACAGATCAGAGTCCCCGGATGAGGCAGGGTGCCCCGGTCGGGGTTCCCAGGGAGGAAGCGTGGGGGCCCAGGCCTCAGGGTGACGCCCCAGGGAATTTGTTCTGGCCGCATCCCGCTCTTTGGAATTCAGTTACTCTTGGACTTGACGTGCAAGGGTGACAATCCGTGGGTGTGAGTGGAAAACCCTCTAAAGAAAACGAACTTCTAGGGAACTGTAGCAATTTAGTTTTCAAGCCCGGAAGAAAATGCAAGTGAAAATCATTATTTATTGAAGCAGGACCGATAGGGACGCTTCTTTTAGACTCCTGGTTAACAAGGCATTTGCGATATGTTGTGCACTTGAACGAAGACGACATTCAATATGTTGTAATTTTGCCCTGGTCCAGGCTTTTTGTGATTCGGACTGTGCTGTTCTTAGCTATACCAAGAGTGACTGGACTGTTCTAGAAGCCCAGGCTTGGCCTCCTGGCCTGGACCGCACAGCCACAGAACTTGGGTCTCCTCACTGTGCCCATTTTGCAGATGAGGACCCTGAGCCTGGCAGGTGCAGTGGAGCTGTCCTTGTCCTTGTCCTAGTGGGGTCCAGACAGCCCGGAGCTAACCTGTGGCTTCCTGGTCGGCAGGAAAGGCTGGGGCCGGGCTGGGCAGGCGGGGGCCATGTGTCCCCCTCAGGCCTCCGGGCGGGCTGGTCCTCTGCTCTCAGAGTTTGGGCCCCGATAGCAGCTCTCTGAGGACTGCAGCTGCCCCGGGAGGGAAAAGGGTCCCGAGCGAACCGGTCT
Organism: Lyroderma lyra; assembly: GCA_004026885.1. Taxonomy (NCBI): domain Eukaryota; kingdom Metazoa; phylum Chordata; class Mammalia; order Chiroptera; family Megadermatidae; genus Lyroderma; species Lyroderma lyra. Next base: position 31,469 of record PVJL010008961.1, read on the forward strand.
GCGAATCAGGTCAGGCCGTGCCGCCTGGCAGAGGCCTGTCACCGCATCTCTGCTACCCCTCAGCTGGGGTTGCTGGGTTTCTGTTTGAAGACCCCTTCACCCCACTCAACCCCACCCCCACTCCTGGCATCAGAGCCCCAGCCCCTGGCTGAGCACACGGTGTCCGTCAGGCTCCCGACATGCTCAAAGCCGGGCGGGGTGTGGGGAGGCCAGAGTGGTGCACCCGGGGCTCCCTGCTTCCTGACCCACCCTGCTTTCTCCTTTGGCAAAACCCAAGAGAGGGTGTCAGGGGAGCCATGGATGGAAGCCAGCAAGGGGGCACGCGCATATTCTGGGAGGTCCTGGGGGACAAGCAGGGGGCAGGCCGTAGTCCTGTTTCTCAGACACCCCATCCCTCTCTTCGTAGACTCATGGTCTCAGCCTTGGGCGGGATCTGAGAGCTCCGACCCCATCCCCCACCGGTTGTGGGAGGCCCCTGTTCAGAGCCCCCCGACCCGCCTCACCTGGTTGCGTCTCTGCCCGAATAGCGCCTCCCTACCTGGGGGCGCCCCTCGTTTCCTTTCCTTCCCTGCTGTGCCCCGTCGGCTTCGATGGCTGCCGGCCGTGCTCCCCCGCCCCACCCGCCCCCTCGACCCCAGACTTCTCTCCCGGGCACTTCTGCGCGTTGGTCCCTGCTTTTCCGGCCTTCGCAGCCTGCACGTCTGCAGTGGCTGCCTGGCAAAGAGGGGCTGGTGTGGGGAGAGCCCCGGCCCCTCAGCCCCGCCCTGGGGGCTCTGCTGTCCCTGCAGAAGGGGAACCCTGCTGATCAACAACGTCTTCGCCATCGTCCCCGCCGTCCTGATGGGAGTCAGCAAAGTGGCCAAGGCTTTTGAGCTGATCATCTTTTCTCGAGTGCTGCTGGGAGTCTGTGCAGGTAGCCGGAGGGACCGCCGAAGCCCCAGGCCCGCGCACGCCGGGGGGCGAGGGGCTTCCCGCTCGGCCAGGGGAGGGTCTTCAAAATCACACTTTGGGCGGTGAGCACACGACAGCGACGTCGTATATGCTGTCATGGACCAGTGCTGCCCCGACACATTTAATGAAAAACACATTTTTATAAGCACACGTTCACCTCCAAGTACAAATGACGGAAGAGGCTTTACAGGTGTGTTCTAAGGAAGGGTGTGCGGAGTGCACCGAGGAGGGGGGCCGCAAGCAAAAGGAACCCGGGATTCAGGGCCTCGGTCAGCACGGGAGCCCCGTTTCTTAACTGAAGTGGTTTCTTCTACTTTAAAAAAGCTAAAGTGACACAGTAATCTGTGCTTTAGGACAACCGCAGAGTAAGTTAAGACTTGTGTTGAAGTCCCACTACCTAGGGCCACACTCCTCTTCTGGAACAGGCTTCCCCAGCTCTGCAGCCAGCAGGGAGGGGACAGCCTGCCATGTCCCCTGGGGGTCTGAGGGTTCTGGAAGCATCTCTGCATAAGCACAGACTAAGCGGTCGCACGGCCCTTCCCAGTCTCCCCGGAGGGAGGCCTGTCGGGGCGCTGACACCATGGAGCAGCCCAGGGCTTGTGGGGTGGCACTGAGTCAGTCTCCGGGCCCCGGGGCGCTGGCACTGTTGCCCTTGCCCCCTGATTGTGGTCTGGCTGGAGCCAGGCATCTCCTACAGCGCCCTCCCCATGTACCTGGGCGAGCTGGCTCCCAAGAACCTTAGGGGCACCCTGGGAGCAATGACCGAGGTTTTCGTCATCGTGGGAGTCTTCCTAGCTCAGATCTTCAGCCTGCAGGCCGTCCTGGGCAATCCTGCAGGTATGGGCAGCACCCCGGGGGAGGGAAGAGGGTGCGTGGGGGCCCCGGGGGGCCGCGGGCGCTGGGTCCAGTCGTTCACACGTGTTACCGGCGGATCCAGTCCAGAGCTGACCTTTGGGTTGGGTAATGCGCAACTTGGTGACATGGGCGACCCTGACAAGGACAGTTTTGGTGAGTGATGGGGACAGATCGTGCTTGGGAATGGACGAAGACGGGACAGGAGGCAGACACGACGCTGGGGCACGTGCTGAGGAGGGGCTTTTGTCAGCTGGGAAGGGCAAGACCGCACGTGGGGACGATGCATAGGAGCAATCCAGTGACACAGGGAAGGGGTGCAGATGAGCAGGCAGCACCCAGCACGGTTACTATGACAGGTGGCACTTGCAGACATTTTCTTCTGGTTGCTTCTATTTTCCCAGTGAAATAGGAGGCAAGGCCATTGCCGGAGAGTGGGTGGGGGGAGAGCTGGAGGCTTAGGCGAGCAGAAAGGGTCAAGCAGGCACCTGGGGGAATGCGGGCAGGGAGGGGCCTTTCTTCCTGTAGACATTTTCACATTACACAAGTTCCTTTTGTCTTTGGATCCCCCACAGTCCCCTGAAGGGACTCAGAACCCAGTAGGTGCTCAGTGAAAGATCGTTCGGTCTAACGATTCCCAGAATGCCGCAGGGCACTTGAACCTTAAACACTCTGAGCATGAAAAGGGACCTGAGTGGAGGCCAGCTCAAACCTTCCAGAAGGAGCTCACCCAGCTGCAGCGCTGGGTCCACCCCCACCCCGACCCAGCCTTAGTGAGGTGGGGATTATGTCATTTCCAGCCCTAAAATTAGAAACAAGACGTGGCTTCGCTTCCTCTAGCGCTCACACTTGAAAATCACATGCAGCTCCCAAGGAAAGCAACACTCTTCCTGCAAAAGGAACCGATAACGTGGCTTCCAAAACCTGGAATTGTTTCCTCCAGCTGTAAATGTGGAACCCCTGTGGGGCGTGGGGGGCGGGGGGCGGGTCCTGGGAAGCCACATCTTGGCAAAGACTAGATTCCTGCTGTCCTTGGCTCTTACCGAGGGCTGGAACGCTGTGGGCGAGTGACCTTGTAGGAGGAGAGTCAGGACATGGGGAAGGTCCGCTAGAGGGTGCCCGGAGCCCCGAGGGACCCCTGGCCCGTCAGTCTCAAGTTGTTGGTGTCGGTTGCTTGCAGGCTGGCCCGTGCTCTTGGCGCTCACGGGGGTCCCCGCGCTGCTGCAGCTGCTGTCTCTGCCCTTCTTCCCCGAGAGCCCGCGGTACACCCTGATTCAGGAGAGAGATGAGGACACAGCTCGGAAAGGTACTGGAGACACAGGGCCGCTCGGCCCAGACCCTCTCCCACGCCTGCCCAAAGGTCCCAAAGCAGAGAACGGGCGGGCGACAGGATGGGGAGAGGCCCTTGGAGATGCAGGACAGGAAAGGACGGGGCTGGGTCGGTGCTGGCAGGCCCAGGCCCGCTCTGCGGTGTGGTGCCGCGGAGACCGCGGCAAGGTCAGGGTCGATGTCAGGGCTGACAGGTGCTGAGAGTTGAGAGCTTTTCCCGGGTGAGGTGTGGCCGGGGTCGGGGGACTTAGTCGGGGGTCAGTGAGCATCCCTCCCGGCCAGCGGCGGGCCGAGGCGGCGGGGGGCTGCGCCCGGCTTCCCTAAGCAGCGGGCAAGCCCGTGGGCGAAGAGAAGGGGCCGCTCTGCTCCCCGCAGCTCTGAGGAGGCTGAGGGGCCGGGCCGACGTGGAGGACGAGATGGAAGAGATGCGCGCGGAGAACGAGGCTGAGAAGGCCGAGGGCCGCCTGTCCGTGCTCAACCTCTTCGGCTTTCGGCCCCTGCGGTGGCAGCTTGTCTCCATCATCGTGCTCATGGCCGGCCAGCAGCTTTCCGGGATCAACGCGGTAGGCCGGGCCGTGCGGGACGGCCTGCGGGCCCCGCGGTGGGCGGGGGTCCCCACGAGGGGTGACGAGCCGCAAGGCACTTCCGGTCCTCTTGCAAGTCCCCGGTTGTAGTAGACCCAGCCAACGTCTACCATGTGCTGTGCGTACGGTTGCAAAGTGAGCTCTGCGCCCCGGAGGCGTGAGAGTGAACAACTAGTGCACGGAGCTCGCTGCTCAGGAGCTAACAAACCAAAGTCCCCAACACCGAGCTCCGGGCTGTCGTTTGCCGGGAAACAGGCGTCCCCGGAAGCCTCACTGTGCAGAAGCAGATCTACCCCCGGAAGGCCAGGGATGCAGCCCGGAAGTAGGGCCAAGCGTCACGAGGGAACCCGGGAGGTTCTCCCCGTGTCCCCACTGCCTCTGCCTCGTGCCAGCCTCACGTTGCTCTTGTCACAGAAGCTTTTCTTTGCTTCCCAGCCCCCCAGAGGACATGGCCCCTGCCAATCGTCCCTTCCCCTCTCTGGAAGCCATTTCAGGTTCCCAGGGGGGTGGCGGGGTTGGTGGACGCAGTTTGGGTCAGGAGCCGCCTTGGGCTCACAGCCACGACCATGGGTGACATCGCTTTCTGTGAACGTGGTTCTTTGGCTCTGACTGGATCTCTCACTGGTGTAGAGCAGGCTTGTGCCCAGGACGGCTTTGAATGTGGCCCAACACAAATTTATCAAATCATGACAAAAAGTATGCACGGACCTTATTTCTCTTTAGCCCATCAGCTGTCGTTAGTGTGAGTGTGTTTTACATGTGCCCTGAGACAATTCTTCTTCCATTGTGGCCCAGGGAAGCTGAAAGGTTGGACACTTCCTGGTGTCAGAGGAGGGGCAGAGATCTGAAAAGAGCAGGGTGGGAGTTGGGGGGGTTGCTTCCAGAAACATCTGTGGTTGGATGTGTAATCCAGTTGGTGCTCAAGTAAAGAGTCAGGAAGAGGTGGCATTAGGCCTTCAGGGCCTCATGGGTGTTTCGCACGTGATGTTGGGAGTGGCATGCAGTCCCTGCAGGCGTCACTGAGTGGGCAGCAGCATGGGTGGCCTTCGGAAGGGCTGTGTACCCCCACATCCTTGGGCCTGGGCCAGGAGAGAAGCCGAGCTGGGGGTTGGCTTGGCCCAGAATGCGAGGCAAGGTGTCGTTCTGTGGGGCCTGGATGGTGGACTTACAAAGCACCGGAGGGGAAAGTCTCCAGGTCATCTAGTCCCCTAGTCCGGCCCCCAGGGAGGGGAGGGGCTGTAAGGACCTGGGGCGCCCCGTGGAGCCAGACTCCAACACAGGTCTCCTGCTTCCAGGTCACAGCTCTTTTTTCCCGCCACCACCACCCCCGTCCAGTCCAAGGGGTCCCCTGGGACCTCGAGACTGTTGCGGCTCAGGAGAGTTAAGCCCTTGGCCCAGGCCTTGGGCCCCTCTTCACAGCCCCTGTGCTTTCGTCTTAGATCAATTACTACGCGGACATGATCTACGCATCCGCCGGGGTGGAGGCCGCTCACTCCCAGTACGTGACAGTGGGTGCTGGCGTGGTCAACATAGTGATGACCGTCGTCTCGGTGAGCCACCTGGAATAGCCTTTCCACTGGGGAGGCGGGCAAGCGGGTGCCCCGCAGGTGGACAGGAAACCCACAGAGTCCGCTGAGGGGGGCTACTGGCGCCGGTCCTGGGTCACTTGAGGGACATGGACCTTTGGATGCGCACATACTTACCGCTTGTGTGACCTTGACCGGGCTCCTTCATAACTTCAAATCCAAGTTTCTTCTTGATTACAGTGATTGCAGTACCCAGCACGCTGACGTGGGTGTTGCTCACCGTTGTTGCTGCATAGTCTCATGTTTACAATCTGCACCACGCGTGCCTGGCCGCGTGTGCCGTGTTAAACCCGTGACTCCGAACGGTGCCTGCGCTCGCGTGCAACGGCAGGTGCCCGTGACATTGCTTTCTGCAGAACTTCTCCAGTACTCATCATACTGATTTTCTGATTCCTACTTCTTGAGTTATCTGTGAGGTTAAAGGTGTTGTGTTGTTGTTTTATTACTTGTTGGTATTTTCCCCAGAGCCAGTTTAAGCCCCAGTCAACTTACAGAGGGTTCAGCAGGGCGGGGAGGGGGACCTGAAGGGGAACCACAGGAGAGAGTGACGGGAGGTTTGGGGGAGGAAGGAGGCCCCAGACCCAATTCTCCACCCACTCCTGCTTATTCTCTGAGCCCCGCCCTCTTCCGGGGGTGGGGGCAGAGCCACGCCCCACGCTCAGACCCCTCCTCCGGGGTCCATTAGCATCCCGAGGACCCACTTGCCCATCATCTGACCCGCAGAACCCAGCCCAGGAAGACAGGGAGCCTCCTCTCTCGCTGGAGGAGCAGCCTCGGGACATGAGGCCTGGACGACGGCGCTGGCCTGACCGCTCTGACGTGCGTGGACTAGGCTTGCTCCCGCCAGGCCTCACGGGGTGGCAGGGGCCCACCTGTAGGCCTGTTGGGAGGACGGGAAGTGACGTGTGTGAAGTGACTGTCGGAGGCCTGGCCCTGAGCGGGCCACCCTCAGGGTGGCACTGTTGTTGATGCTGGTGTTAGGGATGGCGTAGAGCCCGAAATGGTGCTGGGACTACAGGAAAGGAACGCCGGCCAGGAGGAGCATGGCCTCTGTTTGGAATATTCGAGTTGGCAAGGGCTAAGAGAAAGGCACGTGTTCGGAAGTGGAAAAGGAAGTGTGTGGGGTGAGGGGGACCCTCACGCGGGAGGCCACATTCCGGATGGCCGCTGTGTGAACGGGAGCGGTGGGAGGGGGCTGTTTCGAAATGTAGGTTTTATTGCCCTTCGGGTATGGGGGCCAACATCCCAGCAGACGGTTGCCATTGGAAAGATAGTGTGTCACTCAGCTCTCAACTCTGAGAGGCGGCAGGGACGGGCAGGCCACGTGGCACAGGGCCAGTAGGGAAGCGCGGGGGTCAGCCACAGTACGTGGGACCTCTTCTGTGGTTCCCAAGGCAAAGAACAGGCAAGGCTGGCGAGCAGGCTCCGGACTGGCCAGTGTGAAGGGTTTCAGCTGGCTCTGGGGCACAGAGGCTGCCCCTACTGACCTGGCACCTGCCCTGGGTGGTGAGGGCAGGCGACCGTGGCCCTGCGTGTGAGAGCCCCATGGGGAAAGTGGGGGAGGAGTGAGATTTGGATGGGTTAGTTTCATACGATTTGTTTGCTATTTCTAGAAACTGGCTAACGTCCAGAGGTCAGCAGGGCCCCAAGATGTCAAAGCATCAAATACTGAAACTGGAACGTGCGGTTATGACAGCGGGGCGGGGTGGGGTGCAGGTGGTGGAGAGCCAGGGTCCTACAGATGACCGAGAGGGGGAAGGGCGGGGCGGGGGTGTACAGTCCCAGGGCATGAACTCAAACTCGTGTCAACGTAAGCAACCAACGTGCCACATAGAAGGCAGCAGAAGTAAGAGAGGGCACTTAGGGGAGGGACTGGAGGACGGCGGGGCGGCGCCGGGCCCCAGAATTCTGGGCACCCCCAGTGCCACCCGGCTCCTCACAGGCCTCCCTTCCCCTCCAGGCTGGCGTCATCGAGTGGCTCGGGAGACGGCGCCTCCTGCTGGTCGGCTATGGCATCTGCGGCTCGGCCTGCCTCACGCTGACGCTGGCGCTGCTCTTCCAGGTCTGAACTCGGTTCCCTGCGCGGGGAGCGGGGCCGAGGCCTGGAGCCGCCGCCGGTGCGGGTGGGGGGCCTGAACAGAACCAGCACCAACAGACCCTCTGGGTACCGCCTTCCTCGCATGAGCTTTGTAATCCCGGGTCGGGCAGAGCACTTACCGCCACACGGACCTGCATAGAAGTAACCAAACACAATGTCCGAACAGTAACGTAGAGGAGAACAAGATGATTGACAATAGTCTGTTTTTCCACGTGTAAAGGCTTAGACAATACCCACCGCTGATGAGCGGGACTCGAGTTAAGAGATCAGAGGTCATTGCACTCAGGAAGCAGAGGGGGACGAGAGCAGGGCTGGCCTGGGTGACAGAGTAAAGCAGTGTTGGGCTAGCGGACGACCCTAGACCAGGACTTGCACGTGATAGTACAGGGAGGAGAATGAAGGGACAGCACACAGGCACATTGGAAGGTTAGGGCAGAGGACATGACGAAGAGACGTGACGTTCTAGCCAGTGAGCTTGGTCTGATTTATAAACGTGTTGTTCAAAGAACCCCCCAGCTTCCCAAACGGGGCGGCGCTCTCATCCTGAAACCCTCCCACCTGTCAAGATGTCTGTCGGTCTCTATTAGAAACACCTGGGAGACCTTGTCACAATGAGGTCGGAAGACGCACAGTCATGTGAGAGGCCATAACGTAATCGGGGATCGGGGCAGAGTAAGACTGGACCAGCACAGGCCGCCCCAACAAGGAAACACATCAGTCTAATTTGTCACTTCCTCCTCGCGCGTTTATTAGCTGCGGCCTGCGAACATTTTGCAAACACGTAGGGTGGCCGTAGCGGGAGGCGCGTCCCCCGCGACTTCGTAGTCGGCGTTGCTTCCCGTGGTCACTGCAGCAGCAGACGGAAAGTCTTCTGTTTGGAAACGCAGCTCTAAGTTCTTAGCAGAACCTTCAGGGACATTAAGGCGGTGAAACGAGTAAATACAAGCAGACATTATCTGCAGCGATCACGGCCCGTTGCCTCGCCGGCGTTCCCGGCATCCCCTCTGGCCTTGCCGCCTCTGTCCGGCCCATCGGGCAGCCCTGTGGGCGCCCCGCGTCCAGGATGGGCCCTGCGCCTCCGCCCCCTCCTCTGGCTTCCAGTGCGGGGACGGGCCAGCCGCCGGCCCACCTCCGCCACCCACAGTTGTCGCTGCTGAAACGTGCGTCTCTGCTCGGAAGCCTCGGTGGGCTCTTGGCCGCGTGTCACCCCGCCCCGCTTGCAGCCTGGGGACAGTGCACGGAGTGGGGCGTGGCTGGCCGACCTCAGGGCCAGCGCTGCACCAGCTCCTCCTTCGCAGCACCTCCACAGAGGCAGGGGCAGTTACCCACCTCGGTCGTTTGGTGGAAACCTGCACCCGTTTCTGTGCCGCTCTGCTGGTCCCATGGCTTCTGGAAGGATCCTCTCTGCCAGTGTGGAGTTGGGGTACCAGCTCCATCCCTGCTGATTGCCAGACATGGGCCATTGCTTGACCCCTGAGGGACCGAGCGTCCTCACAGCCCGGGCTCAGCTCTGTGTGCTCTGAGCCCACATTTGCAGGACGGGAACCATAATGCCCTTGCTCGGAGGGGTGTCATGAGAGGGAGTGGGCTGATATTTGTGCAGGGCGGAGGAAGAAATGGTGGGTGCTTCTCCTGCCACTCTCATCTAGGGAAGGTTTGGGGGAGCCCTCTGTAAACCACATGCTGGGGGTCACAGTTCTCATCACCCCTCTCATGCACAGAGCCCTTGAGCCCCACGAAGGTGGCTCCTCCCTGTGGCAGGAAGGTGGGACTGCAGGTGGAGTCCGGCTCCAGGGGCTCTGGGCCTTCCGGTCGCAGGGGTCCCAGGCCGGGCCTTGTCAGGCACAGACAGCCCTGCTTCTCCCCACAGAGCACGGTCCCTGAGCTGTCTTACCTTGGCGTCATCTGTGTCTTCGCCTACATCTCGGGACATTCCATCGGGCCCAGTGAGTACGCGCACAGCCCGCCAGCCTTGCAGGCCCCCCTAGCCCATAGTGTTGGAGAAGCTCTGTTCATATTTGTTGAATGAGTCAATGCCCTTGACTCCTGCTGCTCTGATGTTCCCAGTACCTCTCCCACATTCCCGTACAGACCCCGCCCACACCTGAAGGCCAAGCTCAGTTTACCTTTTCCCCCAAGGCCATTCCAGTTCACATTCACTCATTCAACAAACATTTACTAAGTGCCAGCCAGTGCCACAGCCAGGCCGGGGCCCCATCAATCTCCTGTGACTCCCAGAGGTGCCCAGCCTCAGGTGCAGCACCCAACCCAGAGCTGAGCATCTGCAAAGAGGGAGTTCGTGCCAGCCAGTGCCCACCACGGGCACCCCGGTTACCTCCAAACCCCCTGCACGCTCACTTTGCCCCCGAGCCCACAGCCCACCCGGGCCTCATTGTCTTCCATCCTGACCCCCAGTTACGGTACCAAAATAAAGGTGCTCAGCACACACCGAGGGGATGCTTAGCTGTGCCGCCCAGGCACAGGGGACGGAGCTGTGACAAGGCCATCCGGGCGTGTTTAAGGCCATTTAGGTGGGGCTTTCGACGTGTGCCCTGAATGTGGAGGCAGGAGCGCCTGGTGAGGAGGGCCTGGGTTCGAGGCCATCCTGCCCCTTACAGCCCTGTGCTCCTGCGGGCCTTGGGCTCCTGAATGAAGAATGTGGGTAATCAGGTGTGCTGGCAGGTTGGAGGTCAGATCCTGGAGCTGAGCCCCAGGGGACTGCTTGCTCCCGGTCCCCTAGAAGGGAGGAAGGAGGCAGGACAGAGAGAATGTCCCTCACCGCTGAAGAAGGCCCCACCCCGCTGGGCTGTAGGACTTTCACCTTTGAGTCGCCAGGGCAGCTCATTTGGGGACTTTGAATTCCTCTCCATCTCCATCCCTGGGACTGTGTTTTCAGTACGGTCACGTCACCCCCAAGGGTGAGAAATGGGCTGGGGAGAGGGATGTGAAGCCATGGATAGACACACAGTACATAAACAGACATGTACCTGTGGTATTAAAATGGTGTGAGTGACGATGATTCGGGGGTAAGTGACTGTAGACGGTTCAGACATGTCTCCTCAATGAAAGACATTTGAGAAACAGACCCCAGGCCAGGTGCCCCCACAGGCGCTGGCATTCCCCAGGCCCACCACAAGGGGGCAGCACTTCCCAGCCACAAGCGCTCAGCTCCCTGCGGGTCGGAGAATTTTAACCCTCAACCTCGGAGTGAGGTTGTCCCCTCCCCGGGCCACGCGGCTGAGGGAGGAGCCAGAGGGGAGAGAGGCAGGCGCACGGGCTGAGAGATGGCTTCTTCCCTCGGCTGTGGGCCAGGCTGTGCGTGGAGGAGACTGAGGTTGGGGTTAGGGGCCTCCGAGCGCCGGTCCACTCCATTCGTCCCGCCCTCTCTGCCCTCGAGGTCCCGTCCCCTCCGTGGTGAGGACGGAGATCTTCCTGCAGTCCTCCCGGCCGGCCGCCTTCATGGTGGACGGGGCAGTGCACTGGCTCACCAACTTCATCGTGGGCTTCGTGTTCCCATCCATCCAGGTGAGTGGGGCGTCCGGCAGGCGGCGGGGGCGGAGGGCGCGCGGGGCGACCCGTCAGCTAATTGAACCAGGGGGCGGCTCGCAGGCGCGTTCACGGGCGGGAAACACACGGGCCACTTCGGCCACACTCGGAATACCCCAGCTTCCCACTGACTGACAGGGCCCTCTGACTCAAACCTGAAGGGCTCTGGTCTGCCAAGTTCAAAGGCAATAGAGAGCCAGCTGGAGCAGATCCCCTCGCGCTGGCCCCTTCCTCTGCTTCTAGGGGAGACCACATCAGCTCCCCGTTCTCTGTGCCTCGGGGCCAGAGGACACGATGTCACCTTGTTAAAAGGCTAAGGAGTCCTTTTCTATGTGAGGGCAACACCCAGTTTCCTAGCTATTTCAGTCCACCAGGAGCAAAGGCACAACTGGCCACCCCGCAGCTCCTTTATGACGCACCAAGGCCTCCCCCAAGCTGTCCCTGTCATTCCTTCGTCCTCCATTCCCTCCTGGTTTCTCATCGCTTGGCCTAGGAGGCCGTTGGGGCCTACAGTTTCATCGTCTTTGCTGGAATCTGCCTCCTCACTGCCGGTTACATCTACGTGGTGATTCCTGAGACCAAGGGCCAAACATTTGTGGAGATAAACCGAATTTTTGCTAAGAGAAACAAAGTTGAGATTCCAGAGAAGAAAGAAGCTACAGATGTTGGGCTTCACATACCCTCTCCGCCCGCCATGGAAACGTCCTTTTAATGGCTCTGTGTGTCCCCAGGTGCCACATCAAGGCTTCCTTCTCAGAGAAAGGGGACTTTCTGTCCCAGGCCTTGAGGGAGGGTCACAACTGTGATTTTTGTGCCCCCAGTGGCAACTGGGAGACTTTGGAAAGTTTAGTCCCTGATTTGGTTGAGATGTGGTCAGCTTCCAGCGCTAACCCCTGGGAGAGGTGACTCAGGAGGAAGAGCGGGTACGCAAGCACCGATCGGCAAGGCTCGGTCCTCTGACTCCATAAGCACCGAAACACGAACGATATATGGACGCGCTTTTATAAAGTAAAACTTTTCAAGTTCAGCGATGGATGTGGAGGCCTGAATCCTGATCAGTGTGCTGGTTTGAGAACCAAAGGAACTAGAAGCCAAAGCCCTGGGTCCCGTGGCCTTCCTGGGGGAGGGGGAGTTTCCTCTCTCACTCTGTGGCTGTGGGTTGCACGCATCCTGGTCAGAGGCACAGCCTACAGGGGCAATTGGGCAAGAGGGGTTAGAGTGCTCTGGGATGGTTTAGGAAAATACCTTCCCTGGGTTGGGCAGCTGATTCCTGCTTGGAAACAGGAGAGCACTGTATCGGAAGACATAAAATATCCAACCCACTCACTGAGAAATAGATGACCTGGATAGCCCGACATCAGCTAAGGAAATTGAATTTTTAGCCAATGGCCTTTCCACATAGAAAATTCCAGACCCAAATGGACTCATGGTGAATTCTACCAAACACTTAAGGAAGAAATAATAGCCATTGAACAAAAAGGTTCCAGAAAATTCAAGAGGAAGGAATACTTCTCAGCTCATTCTGGGAACCCACCATTATTCTGATGCCAAAACCAAATTAAAGACATGACAAGGACACTACAGACTGATACCCCTCATGAACATAGATACAAAAATTATTGACCAGATCTTAGCAGAATAATACAATAATACGTTATAAGGACAGTAATGTATCTTTGACTAAGTGGGACTTGTTCTAGGAATGCAAGGTTGGCTTAATCCTCCCCCAGATTTATCGATAGTTTCAACACAATTAAAATAAAAATTCCAGCAGGATTTTCTTTCAGGGGCGTGGGGGATGGGGGTAGAAAGTGACAAGTTGATTGTACAATTTATGTGGAAATGCAAAGAATGGCGAATAACCGAAACCCCTTTGAGAACGACGAAGCTGTTTGCCCACCTCTGTCTGCCTCTAGGAAGACGTGATCAAGTTTCTCTCAGTCCCACTGCAAAGAGGGGCAGTGCTGGCACAGCCCACCTGGAGCATGCACACTGGAGCCCCTTATGCTGTCGCCGATGGTGGAGGGACTCTGGAGCATGCCAATGGGGCACTTACACGTTTGGAAGATTCCAGGGTCCTAACACCCTAAAACTCAGCCTGGGGTCTTCCTTGGAGAAGCTCAGGCAGCTTGGCGGCATCTTGAAACACCTGAGAATGCCTCTTGCTGACTTGTTCCGTAGGCCAGTCCCAGGGGCCGGAGGGGCAGATGAGAAGGTGGCCGGAACTCGGGACTTGGAGTTAAGCTCCGCTTCCCCCCCCAAGAGGCTGTGTGTCAGAGCGCACTCTCTGTGTGACAGCGCTGATAAAACCCAGCCCCCCAGCCTCCCTAGTGGTTCCTGAGGCTCACACACAATGAAAAGTGCTCTGTGTCGTAGTTGGGGGTTGGGCATCTATCACCCAGGCATCATGAAAGTTCTGTGAAATTCAGAAAGCAGGACGTGGAGGCTGGAGGGACCATAGCCCAATGCAATCCCACATCTCATTGTGTGAGAAAGACGAGTCCAGGGACACACACTGTGCCGCCTGTCCCTGATAGGCCCGTGACTTACCACGAGACCTTTATAGGTCTTCCTGTGTACCTCGGTTTACCAACATGAAAAACAGATGGGGGCGGGCTAGACGACGTCTAAGGTCCCCGGACTCAGCCCCTGCCATTCTCACAGTGGCCGCTGGAGGGCAGCAGCACCTTCTCTACAAAAGCAGCCCTCCGCTAAGTCTTCTAAACCGTCCTCGGCCAAACCTCTGCTTTAGTTTCTCACAAGGTGGCACCAACGCAGAAGGCCTTCCGGGAAATTTCTGGCACTAATGAGAGAAGCGCCCGCTGAGAGCACCAGGGAACAGCTCACGGGCTGTTTCTAAGGGATAGTTCGTTTCTCAAACCTTGTCTCAAGCACCATGAACTCACAGACACCAAGACGGCCACATGGACACTCCAGGGCCTGCTGAGGGGTCTTGACGGTTTCTGCCCCAAAGAGGGGGCGTCGGGCCCTCGAGGAGCTTCGTGGTCGCGTGACTTTCTTCCCACTGACGTCGAAGAGAAATTAATTGCTGAGATCAATTTTGTTGAAAGTGTTCACAATGACAGTCTGAGGGAAATAACACCAACCCAAATTTATATCACCTGAAGTCTTTTTGGCTTTCCTTGGGTGTTTGCGCGCCGGTTCTTAAACTAAATGCAGCCAGACTCCTGCTTTACACTGTGTCGTTCGTAATGAAGAAAAGTTGGAATCACGAATTAACGGGAAGCAGTAACACAAACACTAATATTTATAGTTTCCATAAAAGTGATAAAAATGCCCCTTGCTGCTTGGAAACTTTTATTTTTCAAACTTGCAATAAAATTACAACAGAACTAATAACATTGATTACAAAAGAAATTGAAAATTTGAAATGTTGGAAGAGTCTAGATTTTTTTTCCTTCATTCTTTTTTTGTTATATTTGTTTTATATTTTTTTCTTACAGAAGCAATGCTTGTTGATCAGAAAATGATTATTTAAATGTAAGTCTAACCCACTCAGAAAATGATTATTTAAATCCTTGGTGTGGAACCTTCCAGATCTCTCTGTGCGTGCGTGCACACACACACACACACACACACACACACACACACTTTATGCCAGCCTCATCTCTAAACTAATTTTCTAGGGTTAGACATTTACAAAATTCTTCAAAACTGAGCAAGCATGACAGATTAAAATTTACTAAAAAGTTTCAAAATTTTAGTAGAACTTTTCTTACCCTCAAGTGTTGCAGGTTGGACGGTCACTGTCTTGGCCACCTCCCTCTTGGCAGGGGGACTCTTCCTTTCACTTCCAGTCCCCAAGGGGTCTCTAGCAGGAGGACCGGAGCAGGCCCAAGGCCTCTACCCCCCCAAGGGCCCCTGGACAGTGACGGAGCCCAAACCTGTAGTTTGGATACAGAGGACCTGAGTTCGAATCCTAGCTTTATTCTCTACTACCTGGGAGATCTGAGGCGGGTCACCGGGCCTTTCTGCGTCTTGGTTTCTTTTTCTGTGAACTGGGGATACGCAGCGTCCTGGAGGATGGCCGTGAGGGGTAAATGAGCCTGTGTGAGAGCGTTTTGGACAGGACGAATAATGATGCGGGAGAGCAAAGGTAGCAATGACAACAGATCCAGGAATCCAGAAGAAGGGGGGTGAGCACAGTCAGAGGCAAAGGGGCCTCAAGGAAGGGTGCACGTAACTGGCTAATAAAAGTGACAGCCATCCTACGGGGTGCTTCTCAGCCTCGTCCCATCGAACTGAACCACAGCCCTAAAAGACGGGGTGTTGTGTTATGCTCCCTGACTCGTAAGAGGGAGAACCAGCACTTGGATCTGGTCTAGTAACAACAAGGCCAGGCACCCTCCGCTGCCGAGGAAGAGCTCTGTAGGGAGGCCCTCCACTCCCTCCACCTCTCCCAGGGCCTCCTTTACCCGCAGGGCACGGCCACTGCTCCAAACTTGTCACTCCCCGGCCACAAGTTCTCAATGCAAGGATCCCCTCCCTTTTCCTTCCTCTTGTCCTGGGAATCCCCCACACCTTGACGTCTGTCCCATCACCTAAGTCCCCTGGGCTAGGGCCAGGAAGGGATCGTTGAAGCAGTATACAGGCATAGAAAAGAGACGTGTTAAGAGACACATTTCCAAAGTTATTTATTCCATCTAAATGCTACAGGGAAGTTCAGGCTGGTTTATAAGGTAGAAAGATCAACATGCATGATTTGAGAGGAGGAGAGTTAGCCCTTTAGACTTCTATGCCACCCCGTTTCCACTGGCGTTGTGTGACTCGAATCCCTTCTCTGACAGTTGAACTGTCCCACTTCCTTTCGTGGTTGATGTTTTCTCCTATTTTAATCAGCAATTCAACAGGTGCCTCAGGAGGAGACACACAGGGTTTTTCAGATTTAGGGCAGGACACGGGCTCAGGGGAAGGTCACCTCTTTGTGTACTAGCTCACACTTCAAGCTCATTAATGTTGGCTTTTCTCCTTGCTTTCTTCTGTTCAATATATCTTCTCAAGTAATTAAGGTTACTATCGATCTTGCGTAGGTAAAACTGGAGCTCAGCGCCTAGAAGAAATCCTATAAAAGGAAGAGTTCATAGGAAGAGGTCAGAACTTTGGAGGTCATGAACACAGAGAATGTGGGACAGCCAGAACCATTCCCCACACATGTGTTCAAAGCATGTAGGTGGGATTCCTTAGGGTGCCCTCTGTGTCCCCCTCCCATTGGCTTCACACATCTTCACTGTGTCTGAATGTAGGTTTGTGAGCTGCCAGAATCCAAGGGGTGGTTCTACCAGTCGGCCTTGGTTTCTCATGTGATGGTCAGTAGCCCTTCCTCGCCTTAGAGTACGGAGGTGTTTTCTAATATTAATAAATAAATTGCAAGAGGTCTGTGTTTGACCATTGTCTTGCTTTAGTAACTGACCTTGGTTTCTCAGGACATTCCTCCCTGATGGGCTGATCATACTGCCCCACCTGGGGTGGAATTCTGTAGAACTACGAGATACCGCGTGGGTCACACAACCAGCCTGACTGGAAACAGTCATTGCCACACAGAAGACTGGGCCTGAGAGGAGGTGCAGTGAGATGGTGCACAGTTCTGTTCTCTTACTAGGAAAAGCAGACCATCATCCAGATCCCTTGGTTGGGATTGGGGGAAGAAGCCCTCTTACTGTCTACTGGGAGTTGGAGTAACAATACTAAACAATGACTCACAAGGGCAACCTCTGAAACCTCGAGGTCTAAGATTGGGTACCTGGAACACCTGAGCTCCCTCATGGCGGTACATTGGAGTAACCACCCCCCACCCGCCAACAGAAAAAGCACTTGAGCTGTGGCGTATGTGAAACTATGCAATCTGTGCCTGTTGCGAGAATCGTGTACTAAGGCAAAACAGTGGGACACAGCAAAATTAGAACAAGGAGACGCATCAGTGGGTCTGAGCTCCCTTTGACCAGCCTGTTAGTGACTGGACCTGTTCAGGAAAATGCCACCCTTTGGGAAAAGGAATTGCACATTGTATAATATGAGGAAATGACAATTGTGTATCATTTTTCTCTCTTAGTATTGTATTGGAGGAGCAAACTGATGCAAAGGAAAACAATAAATGAACAAAGACGGAAAGATAGGAAGAAAGGTACAAGCGGGCCTTTATTTTGCTGTGGGGGGTGGAGTATGTATGGAGATTTAAAAATCTTGAAAGATACACATAAAGGTGGGGTAGTAATGGTTGAGACCAATTCTACTGTGTTAGGGGATGTAAAGGTGACAGGAACGGTTAATAGAGATAGATTGTCAAGGCAATCAATTCAGGGAGTGCGTCTGGTTCACTGCAGCTTCACAGAAGCTGACAAAAAATAAAGCTGGAAGATGGCAGAATATTTCCGTTCCTAAACACAGAAATGAGGTGGTCCAAGAACACAGTTGGAGCCTCACCCAGTGGATTAGCGATTCCAGGGGAAGCTGGACTGTCTGTGCCTACTTCCAATGCCCTGGTGTTGGGGCTTGATCCCCAGAAAATGTGGTAAGCAATACGTTTACTGCATCTCGTTAACCTCACCTGGAGGGAAGGTGTAGGAGGAGTTGGGGATGGGCTTGTAGTACAGACCAAGATAAAGGTGTGTGGGAAATGCTTCGAGTTGAGTTGAATAAGGTTAATTTTAGCCTACACGCTTACGGGAGTATCTGGGCATCTTTTTTCCAAAGGTTGACGTCTTGTTTCTCCTACTGTCTTTGACCAAGACCAGGTAGGTAATAATACATCATATAGTCACCCGTGCTCATTGACTCCTCTGCTCTGCTCACTGGCATCACAGCCTCCCCTTCGCCCAAGCCCTGTACAGACTGACCCATCTAAGCCTCCTGCTGTTCAGACGACTCTCCTGCCCTTTCTAGTGCCAGAAGAGTTGGGTCCACCCAGAGAAGGAAGAAAACAGGAGTCAACAAATGGCAACGAATAAGTAAGTATTGATCTTACGATTATCAGGGTGATACATGAAGTTGGCTTCCACCACCCTGTTGTTCAGGGGCTGGGTCCTGCGGTAATCATTGCGGAGCGTCTTGTTTTGGTGATCCAGTAAGGAATTCTCCAGCTTCCGAACCTGTAGGCAAGATGAAATGAATTGTGGAGAGGAAGAGGCACTGGCTGATTTCAGAAAGTTAGTTAGCAGTTGGACTAGGTCTTGGATTTATATAACCCTGAGAAAGCATTTGCAAGATCTCAAGTCTAGAGGAGGTTCTGGGTGCTATGGGCCAGGCAGAGTACACCCCATAGCACCCATTCATTCATATTCATCCATTTATTCTTCCAAAAAGCTCTTTTAATCTCTTTCTATGAGTATTTGGTCAACAGTAGAAAGGAGAGACAGCGGTAAGCAGAGACATATCAAGGAGCAAGCTCAATTTTTATTTTTCTGAAAATACTTGTATTTCGCCTATATTCTTGAAGGAAATATTTGCTGCAGGTACTTCTAGATCAGGTATTCATTTTTCTTGGTGCCTTGAAAATATAATTCTACTGCTTTCTGACTTTCATTATTGCTGTGTTGAATCAACTCTCAGTCTAACAGTACTTTTTTTTCACATTTTAACTGCCTTTTTAAAAATAATTTTTCTGAATTTTTCAATTACATTTGACCTACAATATTATTAATATATTAGTTTCAGGTGTACAACCTAGTGATGAGACATTTATATAACTTAAAAAGTCATCATTCTGATCCACCTGGTACCCATCTGATACCATACATAGTTAGTACAATATTATTGACTCTATGCCCTATGCTGAATTTCATATCCCATGACTATTTTATAACTGAGTTTGATTTTTTTTTTTTTATTTATTTATTTTTTTTTTATTTTGGTGGTTCCCTGGCTAGGAGTCGAACCCAGGCTGCAGCATTGAGAACACTGAAACCTTAGCCACTACACCACCAGGGAACCCATAACTGTGAATTTGAACTTCTTAATTCCTTCCCCTTTTTCACCCACTCCTCCAGGCCTCCTCCCATCACTCCAACAAATCTAGCAACCATCTGACCCCATACATAGTTATTATTACATTATTGTCTATGTTTCTTATGATATATCTATCCTACATCCCCATAACTATTACTTTGTAACAACCAGTTTGTACTTCTTAGTTTCTTCCCCTTACTTCACCTATTGCCCCAACCCTCCTCCCACTTGACAGCAATCCAAATGTTTTCTGTATCTATGAATTTGTTCCTATTTTGGTTGTTTCCTTTAGATTCCACCTATAAACAAAATTAACTTACATCTGTCTTTCTCTGACACTCCACTCAGTACAGTACCCTTCATGTCTTTTCATTGGAGCTTTTAATCCATTTAAATTGAAAGTAACTGTTGATAGATAATGTAGCTATTGCCATTTTATTATTCTGTTTTGCCTCTTGTGTTGGGGGAGTTGGTTGGAGTGGGGTCCCAGCGAGTCAGCTCAAGCAGAGCTCACCAGACCAATCAGATTCAGATTCAGCTGTGAGGGGGAGGGCTTGACAAAGGAAAGATGGCGCCCATCCCCAGCTGCCGGGAAGGAGGATCCAATTCAGGAAAAATGGTGACTGTCCTCCAGACCTCACCCCAAAGTCACACACCTCAGTCTGTCCCCTGTGTGCCTCCAACGCCCCGAGTCACCGTCTCTCTGCCAGGGCACCAGGTGAGTGCGAGTGACTGAGTCTGTGGGAGCTCTTTAAGAGGACATCTGGGTTTCCCACAGCCTTCCGTCTGCTTCAGAACGTCACAATCCCCACTGTTTTTCACAGTCAGATGTGGGGCTCCTCTTCCCAGAACCAGTACTCTGAACTAGGGCGCCTGGTGTGGGGCTGGGTTCCCTCGCTCCTCCATGGGGAACCTCTGTGGCTGAGATCCCTTCTGATTCTCGCACCTGACGTGGAGGTTTGGGGTCAGTCTGATGTGCGTCTCCGCCCCTCCTGCCAGTCTCCATGTGGCCTCTTCTTTGTATCCTTAGTTATAAAACTTCTGTTCTGCTAGACTTCAGGTAGTTCTCCAGATTGGTGGTTCTATAATTTAATTGTAATTTTAATGTGTTCACGGGACAAGGCAGGCGTAGTGTTTACCGTCTCCATCTTAGGTCTCTCTCAGTCTAATAGTACTCTTTTCATGATAATCTGTTGTTTCTCTCTGGCTGAATTTTAAATCTTTTCTTTGCCTTTGATGTTTTGTGGTTTCACTGTGATGTGTTTAATGTGGGTTTGTTTTTTTGGTTTTTTATTTTAATTTACAATGACTCATTGGGCTTACTGAACATATGAATTGGTGTCTTTCAACTCTTCTAGAAAATTGTCAGCCAGTATTTCTCAAATCATACCTCTTCTCTGTGCACCTCTCTTCTCCTGGAATTTCAATTAGACATTTGTTAAACCATTCCACTGTATTCTCTGCACCTCTTTACTTCTTTTTCATATTTCCATCTCTTTTTCTCTTTGTACTGCATTTTAGATCATTTTCTCAGCTCTGTATTCCAGTTTACTAATTCTTTCTTGAACTGTATCTAACATGCTATTAAATGCATTCATATTTTATACATATTATGCATTTATACATATTAAACATTCTTATTTTATATTAATTGTCTGATATTTACTGTGTGAAAAATACACTCATAGTGTATTTTTCCTTGTGTATTTTGTGATTTTATTTAAATTGAGCTTATTTCAGGTAATTTTATTTGAGGAAATTCTTCAATGTCTGGATTTAAGGTGCATTTTTTTCAGAGACAATTTACATTTCTTCTGTCAAGTATCTGGGAGAACTTCCAACCTGGTTGGAACATTTTTGTGTGTGATATTTTTGAATCGGGGTCTTTCTACCTTTTCCTGGAGTAGGAAAATGAAAAATTTAAGAAAAAGAAATATTTGTTTCTGAGAAAGAATATCATCCAGAAGGAAATGTCAACTTTGCTTCGTAACTTTAGTACATTTGTTCTTTATCTAATTCAGCAAATATTTATTGTATGCCCATGCTATGCTGCAGGACAAAAGATGCTCCTCTCCTCAAAAGGCTACAGGTATTTCAGCACAGTAAAGAGCTAAATGTGAAGCTACTCATCTTGCATAAAGCCATTTGTGAAGTTGGGATCTAAGCTCCATGAGGACAGGAATTTTGTATAGCAAGAGGAGCACTCAGTAAATATTTGCCTTTGCTATGCAGCTCTTCTCCTGACCTGGATCTGGCTCCAGTCCTTTTGCTGCATCAACTGTAGTTCCTTGGGTCCCCTGATGCCTGTTTTCCCATCTCTGCCACAACACTAGTAAGGTTGCCCGTGGCGATATAGGTGAGGCACAGTAACCATGTACATGGAAAACACTTTGGAGCCCTGGTGTTGACGTTAGGTGACATTTGGGGAGCACTCTTGTTAACCAGGCAATCAGAAGGGGAGACTTTGGTGAAGCGACGCTGTGCATTACCTGTGCCCTGGAGAGCTTGACAGAATCTGCCAGCAGAAACCAGTGGACGTTCTCCGTGCAGGGAGGAGTGGTGAGTGACCCCTGGTAGCTGTAATAGTAGTGGAGGTTTTCGGGCAGCATGTCCTGAATATCAAGGCCACTCAGAACTGTGCTTTGTCCTAAGAGAGGGGACAAGAGGTAAAAGAATGTTCGGAACTACTGCTGTCCCATGGGCTCGGACATCACCGTGTTCACATATCTTGATTGAAGCAGAAGCACACAGAAGCTGATTACTGGAAAACATTTCCCCAGTTTGCTGCCTCCAGGAAGGGGCGAAGAGTGAAGACTTTGGGGAAAGACCCCCTGACTGAGTGCACCTGGCTGGTGCTCACTGCTCTAAGGCTATTTCCTCATCTGTAAAAGGGAAAAGCAGTAGGATTGTTGTGAGGGTAACAGGAGATGTGTTTATAAAGTGCTGGCCTTGACCCAGCATGTATAAAAGTACTCATGAGTGTAATGTCATCATCGTCGTCACCAGTTAGGCTGAGGAAACGCATTATGACAAATAGAAGAAATTAATTATAACTCCTAGGGGCTCCTGGGTAACTGCCCTGAAAGAAAGAACAAAATTCCTAGGTTTGTGCTCATTTAGAAGTGGGTGGATAGAGATGAGAAAGACGAATTAGAACCAAGCAGTGGCCCAGGCTCAGGCAGCTGGTCCTGAGCTCTTCCTACCATGTCCATGTGGAACCAAGCTCAGCCACAGATGGGGTACAGGAGAGAGACTTCCACAGGGTGCCTGAAGCCTCCATAGCACCCACAACCATCACTGCATCTAGAAAGTTCTTTTTTCATTCACATCAGTGACACTGAGCCCCTGAGCTCAGCATGAAACTATCAAAATAACATGGAGTTGAGTTGAATTTTGCTTCATTTTCCCAAGTACTTTTGCACATTTTAATGGCAAAGAAGATACATTTTTTATATATACATAAATAGGCTTGTTTAACCAAACCTGTGAAGTCTAGTAATTCATAATCCCATAAACATACAAAAGATTTTGGAGTTTTATTGTTATTGGAAAGATTTTAAGATATAAACTTCTAAAGGGCTCTATGCTTAGATTCAGCCATATAACTCCAGTATATTAAAGTGAGTCAAGAATTCCAGAACCATGGTGGAGCCACTGTAGAAAACAACATGGCGGTTCCTTAAAAAATTCAACATGGAATTACCATGTGATTCAGCAATTCCACTTTTGGGTGTATACCCAAAGGAACTGAAAGCAGAGGGATAAAAGCATTAGGACACGCTGATGGTTTGGTTGTGAGGAGTACTGAAAATAGAAAATCAAGAATGATTCGGGGATGTGGGGCTTCAATGGTGGGATGCATGATGGCGTTCTCTGCTGAGACAAGAAAGTTGGTTTAGGAGCAAGCCTGGAAGGACGTGGGAATACAGAGTCATGCTTTGGCCATGTTGCGTTTTAGATCCATATGGCAATATCAAGTAAACAGCTGGATAACAGAAACCAGAGTTCAGAGAGAGACCAGTGTTACGGGCACTATTGATCAGAAGCAGCATTTATTGAATTGGGAAAGGAGATCAGGGTTAGTTACTAGGAGCAGATTATCTGAGGTCAGTGCATTCAAGGATGCTCCTTAGTTATACCATCGGCCTGCGGTTTCTCCTGCTGGCTTTGTTCGAGGTCAGTAAGTTAGCCAGACAGTTCTTGTGTCCACTTTGCCTCACCTGTCCTGCCTGATGTGTCACTGCATGGGGGACCACATGTGGATTTTTGGAATCCACAGCCTAGAGATGACAATTCAGGCCGTGGAACTGAAGGAGGTTGTCAAAGACAGACTTGGTCACCCTCCCACATTAGGGCAGGAGCTAGGAAAACAGAGCAGAGCTGGGGGCGGGGCAGGGTGTAGCCAGAATGAGAGCCAAGTGTAGTGAGTCATTGTTTTGAGGTGGATTAAGAGGAGAGGAGAAAAGTGGCCAGTAGATCTGACAACAGGGGTGACCTTGAAGCCTCAGTGAACTGGTGGGGCCAGCTTAGGGTGGGTGAGAAAAGAGAACGGGACTGTTCTTTCTTTCAAGGTGAGCTGGGAATGGGGTAGAAGCGGGGGGACTGGTGGGGTCCAGAGATATTTGTGTTGGTGTGCATATTGAGATGTGAGATTTTAGAGCAGAACTGTGTACTGAGTGGAAGGATCTGATGAAGAGTAAGAAATCAGTGATACAGGAGGCCCAGGGATTGGGGATCAGGAGACTTGGGGGAGGGGATGAGGACAGAAGTCAGAGAGCTGGAGGCTGGGAGATGTGGCCAAAATGGGATGCACAAAGCCAAGGTCTCAAAGCTGACATGGGTATTGCTCAAGGTCAAGGGTTGACCATGAGAGTAGGCCATCACTCTGACAAGAACTTAGCCTTTTGGAGGCAGAGGGAAGGGAGACCAGCCCCCACCCCTCTATCTTTGTGTGCAGACTCCATGATGAGGGGCTTCACTCTTGAGATTCTTCTCAGCCTGAAGCTACAGAAGACATCTCTCTCTAGTGACCAGGATCCTCATACCAGCAGCTGGGGTCAGAGGTGACAGTCACTTAAGTGAAGGTATCCATAGAGGAACCCTGGCCATCCAGAAGTTCCGATCGTGGGAATCAATCGGTAGTTCATGAGCAGGCTTCTCAGAGGTGTCGGAGGCCTGAGTCAGCAGCAGGAATTGCTGGACCAGGAAACCTCGCCCATGGAGGGGTACACTCCCCCTACAGGGCTTCTCTGCCACCCTCCCCCCAGCTCCAGCCTTTCCTGCCCTCCTGTCCCCACCGACACATGCTCATTCCCTTCCCTCCTACAGCCGCTGTTGGCTTCCCTTACCTGCAAACCTGACATTTTTCAAGTGAGAAATGAAGTCGTCATAATAAGTGTTTTCAGCGTAATCCTTGACCTGTGGCAGAAACACAGAGCAGGTAACCTAAGTGGGGAAGAGACCTCGGCACTGTCCCCACTAACCCCTCTGTGCATTGTTCTGGCTGTGTGGGCAGAGCCTTGAGGGTTGGGAGGCTGCCATCCACGCCCCAGTTGTGCTGGGGACACAGTCTGGCTGTTCTTTGCCACCAGCTGCCTGGGCTCATTAGTCTCCTCCAGAGAGACAAGATCTGAAGCATTTTGGCAGCTTCTGGGGAAAGAAGCTTCTTGGGGATTGGTGATACACTCAGGAAATGGCCCAAACGGCACACGAAAATACCTTAATACTCGTCGGGGGGGATCGGATTCACTGGCTACTTCCTCCCCTTCCAGACTCCCCCCTGGCAGACGTGTGCCTGGTGGGTTGCAGGCTCCCCCTCCCCCTCACACCACTTGGTGTTCAGTCAGCCCTTCTGTGGTCCCAGATCTTTTAAGGCAACGTGTCCAAGTTCTCCAAGGTCCCCAAGGGTGACAACACAAAAAGACCCTGGTGAGTGTGAGCAAGAACTGGAGAAAGCGTAAATTTTCCATCAAGTCCTTGTTTCCAAGAATTGTGAGCTCGGGGCGGAGGAGGAGGGACAGGAAGGGAGGCCCTTCGGGACAGGAAGGGAGGCCCTTCGTCCGCGCTCAGCACCTGCTGCGGACACCAGCTCACGGCCGTGCGCGGCGCCGTTCCTACCTCAATGAGGGCCGCGAGCACAGCCAGGCCATCCGGGGCGCTCTGGGCTGTGTCGTAGCTGTCGTACTTAGAATTGTAGTGCACGACGTGAATCTGTGGGGCAAGAAGAGGCAAGTCAAGGGCAGTTCATACAGACTTCTAACCCTGCAGGTTTTCAGGGAAGGAGGGAAAGACTCCATCTGAGCCCCCGACTCTCCCACACAGGCAGCTCTGACCTCTAGCTCCCTCCCTCCAGGCTATATGATCTGTCAAGACCAGAAGGTTCTCTACGAATGGAAAGAGCATGAGCCGGGTGCTGGGAAGATAGCAATTCAAGGGCATTTCCCTGATCCCACCTCCCTCCAAGTAGCTGGGATCCTATGAGACCACTGGGCTCTTCTGAGGTCTCTGTGGCATAGACACGAGCGCTTTTGTTTCAGGAGGCCACTGTAAACCTGTGGTGACCCTCAGGGCAGATCTAAGCAAGAGAGGGAGCCCAGAAAGTCGAACACATAGAAATCCAGTGGAAACTCGAGGGTGTGCCCCGTGGTGTGCGCTGACAACTCCCGCCCTGCTGACTGCTGTGGGGACAGGGCCCCCGCCTGAGCCCCCGGCATATAGCAGTGATCAACCAATAGTTGTGAACGAACAAAAACTAAGCTCCACCTCCCGGTGACCTGGCTGTCACCATTGTACAGCCTTTTCAGCAGGTTTAATAAGCACAGTGACTGTGGGTCTTGAAGGAAAGAGAACCTGGTCAGGGTCCTCAGGGTACCTCCGTGACATATCTGATCCCGTCGATGGTGTGCTCAGAGCCACTGATCTCGGAGGACATGCCGCCCCAGTGGAAGTGCATCTGCAGGGCGGTGTACTCGGTGCCGTCGGCGGCTGTCATCTTCATGGTGGGGGGCAGGCTGATCTGCACTGGGAGGGGAGACAGGGGGCAGGTGGGCGCAGGTGGGCGCGGGTGACTCAGGCCTCCCTGTGAGGCGGCCTCCTGGTCCCCTGCCCACTCCTCCGGCAAGCTGGCGCTACACACCGGCTTAGAATGTCACGAGCAGGGTCACCAGTGGGAGGAGGTGCCCGGCACACAGGGCACGATGGGGCCCAGGCGCTGAGTAAGCTGGGCTGGGCAGGTGCCTCTCCCAAAGCACACACCTTCCCACCCAAACCAGAAGCTCAGGGGCAGGACCACGAAGTGGCAGGTCACGGAGGAGGCCCTGACAATAGGGCTGGGGAGCGTGACAACCAGAATGGCACTCGCCACCTCTGGCCCTTTCGGAATTTGCCCACAGCAGAGGAAGGAAGTGGGACCTCATGGGACTCTTTTGGTTACTTTTACTCCCCAGAGCGAGCCCTGATTGTAAGGCCGAGTTGAGGTCGTTGTCTTCTTCAGGATGTGGTGACAGTGCTCATCCCAGGTGGCCTTCCAGAAATAGCCCCACTGACAGCCGCTGCCCCTCCCGCCGGGCTTAGCACTCTCGTTTCGTGCACGAGGACGCAGACCCCGGGCAGTGGGAAGACTTGCTCGGAGTCTCATGGCTCATCCATCGGGGCAGAGCTGGGCACGGACTGGGCGTGGACAAGACATGAGCACGACGGGCCTCGACCGGGCTTCAGAGACGAGAGATCACGTTCCCGAGCACGTCACAGGACGCGGGGACCTGTGGCTTGGCTTTTCATTTGACGGTGACTTTCAGTCCGGCATTAAGGTGTTAGGTTCTTGTCGCTGGCAAAATGGGTCCCTCTTGCAGCTCCCTCCTGCCCCGTGCCCTGTGGACGTGCCATAGGGACGTCACCTGGTCACACACTGCATTTGTTCACTTCACAGGCTCAGGCCTCCGAGAACTCACTCTCTTTGGCAACGAGCCAGGCAAAAGGGAGGCGACACCGGAGGGAGAGATCTATGAGGAGATCATTTAGGACTTGGAGAGGGACAGGCAGCATCTGTCCCATTAGGAAGTTATTTAAAGTCATCAATGATAGCTATAAACAAGTACCGTTTCTAGAAGAGTCAATGTAGGTGTTCAATGCCTGTCAAATGCCCTTTCTCCCTTCCAAATTGTCTAAAGCAGCAGGACGCTGTGATTACATTCATAACGTGACTTCCTGTCATGCGGGGAGCCAGGCTCCAATTCGCATGCCCTTTGGCAGTGCTTGAAATGTGGCCAGCGTCCAAGGCAATGCCCACAGGGAAACACGGAAGGGCCTCACAGAGGAGAGATGCCAGTCACCTGTACCAGGAGGCGGGAGTGCTGAGGGCCAGGCCAGAGCTTCCTAAATGGACACGGAGCCTCCTATGTGCCCTCGCAGAGCCCCTGACAAAACTCAGGGTCCTACAGACAGCTGGTCTCAATTCTCAAGTTTGATCAACACGATCGCCCAAGCCAGATTGGAAAATAGCAGCAATTCCGCTGAGCTTGTCACTGTGCCTTTAAGAAAGTGAGGCCAAATCTCTGTCCCCCGAAATCAACTCACTGGACCTTCCAGATTCTGAAAATTCAACTTTCAGGAGAGGTTGCTCCCCATTGTTTGAAACTAATTTAACCCAGTTCTTCCCGGAAAAAAAACACATGATCTGAGCATTTTCTGTGCTCAACCAACAGCAGCATGTTATCAAGGCTGGGAAAGTCAAAGACAGACTGAGGAGCTGACCCCAACTGGAGGAGACTAAGGAAATGTGGTGGGCAAGTGCCGCCTAGGATCCCGGATGAGGTCTTGAACCAGAAAAAGGAAATGAGTGGCCAAGTGGTGAAATTCAAATGAGGTCTGCGGAGTAGTTAACCGTGTTGTATCCGGGTAAAGATGTTAATGTTGGGGAGGGGGGGGAAGTGTATGGGAATTCTCTGTACGATTTCTGCAATTTCTTCTCATCCAAAACTATTTCAAAAGAGAAGTTTGTTAAAAAGACAAAATCAGCCTTGCTCCTGCAGCCTTCAAAGATCCAAACCTGTTCAGAACCTGCCTCCCTGCTGGGTGCCTCTCTAAGGATCTAGCCTTTCATTCACAGGTCTAAGGGGCTGATCGTAGCCTCCAAGAGGACACTGTTTTTCCCCTAAGTACTAGAAGCCCAGTACCTCAGGCCTTTAAGCTTTTCTGGAGTCTATGAACATGGACTTGGGAGAATTCAAAATGCAACTATTAATTAGTACTGGTCCACCAACTGTTACTAGCCTATGACAACATACAGAAACTGAGGATAAGCTTTAGAAACTTCTGCAGCAATGTGTCTCAGTATCCAAATGTGTTTTCAGTTTCTTTTTATTGAAATGTAATTTTATGTCTGTTTGATCTAATAATAAAAAGGGGGCACATAAAATATAAAGTGGAATTTGACATTAAAAACACAGTACCATTTCCATCAGCACCCCCCCAAATTAAATACACGGGTATAAATCCAACAAAACATATACAAGATCTACATGAGGAAAATAGCAAAGCTCTGAGCAACAGTCCCGAAGAATAGTGCCCTAAATGGAGAGATGTTCTTGGAAGCCCTAGTATTGCCAAAATGTCCGTTCTTCTCAACTTGATCTATAGATTCAACACGATCCCAATCCAAATCCCAGCAAGCTGCTTTATTGCTGTCAACAAACTGATGCTAAAGTTTACACGAGGAGGCAAAAGACCCCGAACAGCCAAGTCAATATTGAATGAGAAGAACCAAGTCCCAAGACTGACACCCCCTGACTCTGAGACTTACTGTAAAGCTACAGTAATCAAGACGGTGTGGTATTGGTGAAATAATGCACAAATAGATCAATAGAATGGAATAAAGAACCCAGACATAGACCTCCAGAAATATAGTCGACTGATCTTTAACAAAGGAGCAGAGACAACACAATGCAGTCTCTTCAACAAATGGTGGGAGCAACTGGACATCCACATGCAAAAAAATTAACCTATAAATCTGGACACAGACCATACAACCTTCACCAAAAGTAACTGAAAATGGACCACAGACCTAAATGTAAAATGCAAAACTCTAAAATCCATTGGAGGGAACTTAGATGACCTTGGGTATTGGTGACGCCTTTTCAGATACAACACCAAGGACACAATTGATGAAAGAAATAAATAATTGATAAGCTGGATTTTATTAAAATTAAAAACTTCTATTCTGTGAAAGACAGTATCAAGAGAATTAGAAGACAAGCCATGGATTGGAAGAAAATATCTGCAAACTACACATCTGATAAAGGACTGTTATCCAGAATGTAGGTACAATGAACTCAACACTCAACAATAAGAAAACAAGTTGATTAAGAAATGGGCCAAAGACCCTAGCAGGTACCTCACCTAAGAATACGAGGGCTGTCTGGGAAAATCCCAGCCTTCAATGCCTTTATTTTTCATATTACATGACTGGGTACTTTCCGGACAGCCTTGTATACACAGAAAGCAAAGAAGCACGTGCCAGGGGCTCCGCATCACGTGTCATCGGGAAAACACACATTAGAGCGAGGAGACCGCGCGGCACACCCGTGAGAACGGCCCAAAGCCGGGACGCGGAGCCCAGCAGACGCCGGGGCCGGGCGGCGGCAGGGACTCACGCGGGCCGGTGGGAAGCACAGTGGTGCGGCCACTCCGGAAGGCCGTCGGGCCGTTTCTCACACAACTGCACACGCTCTGCCCCACGTGATCCAGCCGTCACGCTCCTGGGTGTTTGCCCAGGCGAGTGGAGCATCTATGTCCGCACAAAAACCCGCACACGGATGTGCACAGCAGCTTTATCCAGTTTGCCAACACTTGGGAGCAGCCACGACGCCCTTCAGCAGGTGACGGGCAAAGGAGGGACGTGCAGACACTGGGGTGTCACTACTCAGCACTAAAAAGGACTGAGCTGTCGACGCGTGAGAAGACGTGGGGGACGCTTAAATGCACACATCTGAGTGGAGAAGCCAGTCTGAAAAGGCCGCGTACCGCGTGCTTCCAACTAGGCGACATTCCGGAAAAGGCCAAACTGGGGACAGTGACCAGCTGAGGGGCTGCCAGGGCTTAGCGGGGAGGGAGGGATGAGCAGGCAGAGCACGGGGGATGATTAAGGCAGGGGGAACGCTCCGCGCTATTAGAATGATGAATACAC
>PVJL010008962.1:0-16373 GCA_004026885.1 Lyroderma lyra
CCCACTCGTCCCCAAATAAACATTAAACTATTGATTGTGTCCATGGGTTATTTGTTTGTTCATTTCTTTTTTCTTTGTTGTTTTCAGTTTTATATTCCGCATATGAGTGAAGTCATACAGTTCTTTGTTTTTTCTGTCTGGCTTATTTCACTAAGCATGATGATCTCCAGGTCCATCTATTTTGTTGTAAATGGCAATATTTCATCTTTTCTTATAGCTGAGTAATATCCCATTGTGTATATGTACCACGGCTTCTTTATCCAGTCATCTGTCACAGGGCACTTTGGTTTTTCCAAGTTTTGGCCACTGTGAACAGCGCTGCGATGAACACTGGGGTACATAAGTCTTTGCGGACAAAGGTTTTCAAGTTCTTTGGGTAGATCCCCAGAAGGGGGATTGCTGGGTCACATGGTAGCTCCATTCCCAATTTTCTGAGGAACCCCCACACTGCCTTCCACAGTGGTTGTACCATTTTGCACTCCCACCAGCAGTGTACCAGAGTTCCTTTTTCTCCACATCCTCTCCAGCACTTGTTATTCCTTGTCTTGTTGATAATAGCCATTCTAACAGGTGTGAGGTGGTATCTCATTGTGGTTTTGATTTGCATTTCCCTGATAGCTAATGAGGATGAGCATTGTTTCATATGTCTGCTGGCCATTTGTATTTCTTCATGGGAGAAGTGTCTGTTTAGTTCTTCTGTCCCTGGTTTTCTCCACAATTTCCTGGCCTGTACTTACTGTTCATTGCCCTGTCTATCTAAGCTAGGTACATGCTAGATTTAGTAAATGTATTACTATTACTTTTAGGCTTCTTGGGTCGGTATAAGTTTCCTCTGGATATGTATCTTCTATTCTTCCTGTTACTTTACTTTGTCTGCATGGACCTCACCCAGTAGAAACGTATAAATCTTCCAGATCTGAAACACGCAGATGCAAAGACCTTGATTTTCCTAGTCTCATTAGCTTCTTTGTTCTTGCTTACAAATTAGGATGTTTTCTCCTATTCATCTGGTGTTCCTTGCTAGCTAATTGTTCTTACCACATTGAGGATTCAGAAAGTTAGGAGATCCAACAGATGATTTATAAGGGTCTCATCTGTCTTTCTTGCTTCTTTGTTGCTTTGCATCTTTTATTGTAACACTCATAGTTCTGGTTAAATAGAGATAGCTCATCTATGGCCATTATATTAAATCTGCATAGTTAATTTATTCACATTCAATTAAAAACCTGACAAACTACTTTTGTTTTCTATTTTGGGAGGGGTGGTAGTGACAGGCATCCATAGAACTCTGAATTTTTCACTGTGTATGGACATCACGTCCACAAACCTTTATACAGATTTCTATCACCACTACTTCACTTCAAGAAAGAAAAGGGGGAATTAGGTTTTTAATTGAATAAGTGAATTAACTATGTTAATTCAATGTGATTGCTATAGTGCCCTTAGTTAGTGTTGTTTTTTTAGATGTACAAAGGCTAAGGCTATTAAATGTGGTTATCAAGTCTTTCATATTGCAATAGACCACTGTTTCTCAATATTTGTTTCTTCATTATTCCCTCTAAGGAGATTTTTAGACATTTTTTTTTCCTAATTGGTCCCCTTAAGAAATTTTAATACCATAATGTATTGTGTATCTGGTTATGTACTATAACCCTTTGAGAGGGGGTCACAAACCATTGTAAATTGATATTACCCTCATTAAGGGTGCAGGTACAGACCACCAACGTAAATTCTATGACACTTTGATTAAATGTTAAAAAAATTCTAGAACACTTTTTATAGTCCCTACTGTTTCTGAATAGGGAAGGAAAAATAAACACTCCTTCAATTTCAAGACCCCATCAATCCGGGTTCCCTGGTGGTATAGTGGCTAGGCCTCTGCCCTCCCACTGCCATGGCCTGGGTTTGATTACTACTCAGGGAACCAACCAAAGACCTTCTCTATCAGTAAACCTAGCTACATCCTAGTTTATGCAGAACAGAAACTAATTCCTAATTTTGTGTGTGGCTATTTGAGTCTCAGATCACAAATTCAGGTATGCAAGAAACCCAACTTTCTGTATTTTTCCTTAATAGAACTTAATTTCTATCTCCTATTCTGCTGATGGTAGAAATTTAATATCAGTCAATTTAAGTTTCTTATTCCTCTTTTGTCTAGGGTTTTGTTTAAACTCCAGGAAGGTTACAGAGCTCTGGTCCTGAGTTTCCTATCAGTGTTCGTGTCTGATGAGATGCCCTAGCTTTCAGCTGCTGGTCCGGTGGGGCACTGCTATATTTGGCTTTTATCCAAATGCAAAGTCCTTCAGATCTACCACCTCCCTACCCTCAGCTGTCTCATTCTTGGAGCATGAGGATCATGCCACTGCTCCATTACCACTGTGCTGCACTGAGTTCTACTTCTCTCCTATCAGGCACCAGAGATCATCCACATTCTGCATAGGTGGTGCAGAGAGCTCTCCAGGCTCTCTGGGGCCTGTCTGCCTAGACACACAGCTGTTTCAAATGCTCGTTGTGAGGCTATCCTCTTGGTGGCTCTGGGTACTTTAAGGGTTTGAGCATACCCCTGTCTATGACATGGCCTTGGAATAGGGTGGCGAACTGGACTTCTTTTCAGGGACCTTTACTCCTCTCAACTTTCCTCATACCCTGAGGGCACTTTGCTCTCTTTATTCACAGTTGTTTCAAATCTTTTGTCTTAGGCCAGGGCTTTGGCTTCTGAAACTCAAAAGCCAAGAATTTGACTCTAGTTATTTGTATCCTGCTAATACATTATCCTTTATCTGGAGGAATGAGGGCAGAATTTTGCCCAGCTGTCTCAAATATGGAAAGAGCAGAGGTAATATAAAATAGTAGAGATGAAAACATAAATTAGTCTGAAATATGATCTCACTGATCCTCGGATACTTATTTCTCATATGTTTCATCTAAAAAGCTAGTTCTTAACTTTTCTGTCTATACTGTTTCCATGCTTAACACATTCCCATCAGTAAGACATGTCCCACCCATCTGAGAATCAAAAGTCCTCTGTGAATGTAGTTAAGGTGTGACTATCTGTATCTTAAATGCATAAGTCACCTGAGAATCATTTCTTCCTTTTCTCTTTCTGAGAATCTGTTGTGTTATGTGGACTTTTAACTTACACTGTACTTAGAATCTAGGCTTTGGAAGTAGAGGTCTAACCTGAGACTGGGGTCTAAGATGATGGCAAAGGACTGACCTGATCCCGTTTGCACCTGGTCATTCCTAGAAATTTTTGAAGAGAACAACCCAGGAAGAAAGAGATATTTTGTGGGTCAAGTTTGGAGTATCAAGACTGAGGCTAAATACATAATGATGGCTATTTACACTTAGAGCCTAGTTAATTCTAGTCATATCAGTTACATGGAGAAATTTATTCTGAACCTGGCTTTGAAGATTAAACATAACTTCTTGTACACTCTGCTGACTGGAACTTTGTTCTTATGAAAGGCCCCCCGAAGTGGGGAGACCCTCACTCAAGTCTCGGGATGGCACGACACCCAAGAACTCACAAGAGACCGATCTTGATGCAAACAGCAAGAGGTTTATTCAGGAACCAGCGCGCTGGGGCCGACTCATATCCCACGCAGGGGTAGAGGAGTTCAACCCCGAGCACAAGGGGTAAGGGGTTTATGAAGGCAAAAACCACAAGCACCTGGCAGCAACCGATAATATTTGGTAATCTAGCAAGTTTGTATAACGAGTTCAAGGGACAGTTAGGGCGTAACTATTTCCTGGAACAAAGGGAGTGGTTATCTGGAGGGGGAGGTTGCCATCTGTGCTGTGGTCAGCACATTCGGGCACATTGGGTCTAGTCTAGGGTCTAAAATTTTCCACTCCAACCTTTCACTTACAGCTCTTCTCTGAAGAGGAACAAGTCACTACAAAGTATACAGTGCAAGGAGTTCAAGTAGATATTTATTCTGTTAACCAGAAATGTCAGAAAGTATCTATTTAATAGAAAGTCATTTTAAAAATTATGTCTCTAATTTTAAATAAAGACAAAATCATCTTCTATTCTCTTTCTCTTCTCTTCCCCTCTGCCTAAGTGGCACATTTCAGGCCTTCACTTTCTTCTATAACACCATGGTTACTTAAATGGAATTTCTATTTATCAAGCTAAAATGTAATCAGTTGGCCGCAATGTCTCCTTAGGTCTTCCTAGTACTTGTTATCCATCCCCTCACCCTGCTTTTTTTTCTTACTCATCTAAGTGTTCAGAGACATTTAAACAACTGGGCTCAAGAAACAACTGAGTTTCATATGGAGAACACCTACAACTTCACTGGGCAGATCTGAGAAGTGACCATGTATACTAAATGTATACTAAATGTATCATGGAATCTATGAGACAACACTATGTAATGTCTCTTGTTGAATGAATAGAATTTTAGAGGCAGAGGGTCCTGTAGTTCTGATGCTCTGTTGATCTCTTGTGGCTACAGGTAGGTGGTTATACTTTCTGGAGGCTTCCTGTGATGATCACCCATAGGAAATCTCCTGGGTATTCTTACCCTCTGACTTTTACAATACAAGTTAGTTGAGTAAGGCAAAAAACAAAACAAAACAAAACAAAACAAAAAGCATAATGGAGGAGATGGTGTGGAAGAAGGCAAACAGTGCCTGGGTTTGGATCATGATGAGTGTTTTTTATAAGTTATGAGTCTTTCTGGGATAGGCTTCATCTGAAAAAGGAACAGCTGAACTAGAGCTGTGTAGTCCTAAAATCCTAAATCTATCTAATTCTTTACTCAGTGGTTACAAGAATAAACAGATGAGCTTCTCTTGGAGAAGGACAACTATTTCTCTTCTGAAAGTACCCATGGAGGCAGAATAATTTGAGATGATCAGTTCATATTTTGTTTTTACTCCTGTCAAAGAACAGAATGACTGTTCCCTCTTAAACAAAAGAGGGAAAATAGGGCCCTGAGTGGTGGAGATCAGGAGTATCCTAAACTACCTAGTTTAAAAAAAGAAGGAAATAAATAAATGAAAGAAAGAAAGAAAGAAAGAAGAAAATTGTCTAAGTTGGAACCAGAGGTCTGAGCTGGGTGGGCTTCCCCTGGCCAATTCTGGAGGAAAACACCAGGGTAGAGCATCATCCAGGGATGCCTGGTGGTCAGTGCCTGGGCTCTAGCCTCTGCAACTGCCCTCCTTCCAGGCACCAGGTGGGTTTTAACCTGAGCATATCAGTGCCATGCAGTGTGGATGGGAGACCAGAGAGGGAATAAAAAACCATATGACCTGCCACCTAGTTTTATACAACTGGGAGTGAAGAATGAATTTAATGTTTTTAAATGATTAAAAAGAAATTAAAAGAAGAAAAATATTTTATGATTGTAAGATCATAGAAAATATATATGTCAGTCTCTGCTTTTGGTTCCTGGCACAGAGCTCCTAAAAGCTTGCAATTTCCTAAGTGACAAAAGCACTAGAAGTAGCTTTTGTTGTAACATTTGGTTTTTGACCCATTCCTGACACAGAGCTCCAAAATCTCTTAGAATTTTCTGGGTGATAGCAGTGTCTTTTGTTCTGATGAGGTGACTCTTAGTGGACTCCTGGATGACGGCTGGTCACCAGAAAAATCAAGGCATGATTAGAAGCTTAGCATTTTCAACCCTATCTTCCATTCTCAAGAGAGGGGAGAGGAGCTGGAAATGGAGTTAATGATTGATCACACCTATGTGATGAAGCCTCCATGAGAACTCCAAAAGTATGGGGTTCAGAAAGTTTCCAGATTGGTGCACATGTGGAAGTGATGGGAAAGTGACATCAAGGAGAGACAACAGAAGCTCTACATCCTTTCTCACACACCTTGCCCTACCTATCTCTTCCACCTGGATGTTCATCTTTATCCTTTATCATGGTTTAAACATGATAAATAAACTGATTTCCTCTGTTCTGTGAGCCACTATAGCAGATTAATCTAAGGTGACAGTCATGGGAACTTTTGATTTATAGCCAGTTAGTCAACAGGAGACAACAGGGACATATGATTGCCATCTGGAGGGGTAGGTGGGGCAGTCTTGTGTGATTAGGATCTAAATCTGTGGAATGCTATCTCTAGGTAGATGATGTAGAAGTTAAGTTCAATTGTAGAAAACCCACCTGGTGTCACCAAATTGCTTGGTGTGGGAAAATCCCCACTCATCAGGTATCAGAAATATTGTGAATGTGGTAGTTGTATGAGAGTAGAGAGGAGCACAAGTACTAAGATTTTTCCACTGCAATGATACATGGAAAATATATGAAGTTCAAATTTTAGTGTCCATATATGAAGTTTTATTGAAATGCAATTATATTTGTTTAGGTACTTAGAAAGTCTGACAATTCAGTTGCTAACTTATCCTAGAAAAAGTGCTACATACGTCATTGCTGAATACTCCCCTTGGGAAGCTATGTACCAATACCAGTGTCTATTCCACCCTTTAAAGGAATCTTGGAACTCTTTTTCTGGAATGGCTATCAGAGCTGTCATCGTATTATTCTTTGTGTACTGATGTCATCAAAATGTCTTTCTTTCAATATCACCTTTATCTTTGGGTGAAGAAAAAAGTCATTGGGGGCCATATCAGGTGATTAGGGAGGGTGTTCCAATACAGTTATTTGTGTACTGGCTAAACACTCCCCCACAATTAGTGCCATGTGAGCTGGTGCATTGTTGTGATGCAAGAGCCATGAGTTGGAAAGTCAGGTAATTTTCATGTAACTTTTTCAGGTGGCCTTTTTAGCACTTCCAAATAGTAAACTTGGTTGACTGTCCAGTTGGTATAGATTAATAATGAACAATCCCTCTGATATCATAAAAGGTTAGCAATATCGTTTTGACTCTTGATTTCGACTGACAGAACATTTTTGGTTGTGGAGAATTGGCTGACTTCCTTTTTGCGCATTGATCTTTGTTTCAGGGTTGTATTGGTACACCCACATTTCATCACTGGTGATAACATGATCCAAAGCATCTTGCCTCTCCAAAAGGTCTTGGCAAACTTCAACTCTTCTTTGTTTTTGTTCATCAGTGAGCTCCTTCCAGAGCATTTTTGTACACATCTTTCTCGTGCTAAGGTTTTCAGTTAAGATTTTCCTAACTGTTTCTCTATTGATGTTTAATTGGTCTACCAATTTTGTGATTTGACACAAAATTTGATGAATTTTTGCAATGCTTTCATCAATTCTGCTTATTACTGATCACCCTGACCTCTCTTCATCAGTGATACTTTCCCCTTAGAAAAACATTTACTACATTTGTACACTGCCATTTTTTTCATGGCATAAACCCCATAAAGTTGGACTAAGATGTCCCTGATTTCATTTCCACTCTTGGCAACTTTAACAAGACATTTAATGTTTGTTTATTGCTCTAATTCAAGCTCCAACATTCTTGCAATGGCACAAAAAAACACTCAACACCAATAATGAACACCACTCAGCAAGACACTGGCACACATCAACACAAACAGCTGTGAGGCAAAGGTATACTAAGGGTATGAAACCTTAGTGAGTTGTTTGTACAGTGCTGTCAATGTGGGCACGTGGTGGCAAGTTCATGAACATAATTGTCAGACTGTGTGTTGTCTATGGCTGGTTTCTATAATACCACAATTGAACAGTTGCAATAGTGGCCAATACAGCATGCAAAGCCTAAGATACAGAATTTACCATCCGGTGCTTTACAGATAAAGCTGACCCCTTTACTAGACAGCCATTGGAGAAAATTCTGGATCTTGTAAAAACTTTTCTGCCAGTTAGAGTTCAAGGTAGACTGGATTAGATTAGACAGATAAAATAATGTGGTAGTTATTATATTAGTGTTGTGGAATAGAATGCTACCTGCAAATATTAAAACAATAATAAAACAAGTTGTTTGCAAGAAAGATTAAATAAGTTTTATTAAATTGGCTTAAAATGCCTTCTTCATTAGTCTTGTGTTGAGATGCTGTCTCTTGGTAAAGTGAAGCATGGTATAATTTCAACCAACTAGGAAAGGTACAAGTTCTAAAAACAAAAGCGATCAACCCATGTCATACTGTCTAGTTGTAGGTGGAAGATTTTTTAGGATATGGATATAAGAGCAGTTAAACAGTTCACTGAAAATATGTCTCTCTCAAACCTATCCCTCAGAGGAATATTAAAGATGTTTTAAAAAGTAAGAATCAGGTTCTTCTACCTAAAAGGACAAGTGACATTCCATTCCATTGCAGTCCACCCCTTTTCATTCCATTCCATTCCATTCCATCCAATCTCTTCCCATCCCGTTTCATCCCATCCTATTCTATTTATTTTACTATCTAGGCTTTTGTTCAATGAAAATCTGAAGCAGAAGCATGATATAAAAAACAGATAAAAAGCTGAGTTGAGTTGGTTGATGGGGAGATTGGAGTTTTGGTCAGGCAGGGGGAAGGGGTATTCAGAATCCTACCTCCTCTTCATCTTCACCTGAGAAGGTCCCTTTGGAGACGGGGCAGGTGGGGTTTAGGGACCTGATTTTGGAAAACCTTACACTAATATAACATCATTATTTATATGAGGATTGGGTGATTCAGCTTGAATCTCATTTAAGTAGGAAGAATTCTTTAACATGAATTAACTTTAGTGTGAGTATCACAACAATATGGGAAACAAAAGGAAATTGATAAGTGAAACTTAAATTTAGAGCCATGTATTAACAAGCTTGGCACTAATGTGTGACATGAAAGTTTTAAAAGTAATCCTGGCATTTTCTTTCTTATAAAACAAAGAAGATTAAATTTTACCCTAAAATGTAGATATGCCTTTTCACATATATTAGAGAATTGATTCTCTATCAATTATAGCAGTATTTACTAAAGCCAGTATAGGGGAAGAAGGCAAGATGGAGACTGGAGAGGAGGTCCCTAAAGCCTCTCCCAGAAAACACAATTGAACGGCCGCCCAGGAACCAAGAAAGAGGACCCTGAGTGACAAAACAGCTGTTGAGAAATCCACAAATCGCAAGTAAACACCTGAAGGTTGGCGAGAAGGAGGTGAGTTGGGGAGAGGGAAGGGAGCAGAGACAGACTACAACAGAACGCAATCACTGCTGACTATTCAGAGCGGTGCAGTTCAGGGGAGGGGAGAGTTGGGATTTGGACCTGCATGCTGGGGACTGAGTTTGGGAGCCAGCCTCTGAAACTTTTGAGTGGTAGAAGGGCTGAGCGAGGACTCTGAACTGCAAAGATGACATCCAGCTCTAAGCCTCCTGGAGACCTACACAGGGCTGCAGTTCCTGTTCCCAGCCTGCTGCAAATGCGACCCTGCTATCTCAGGCCAGGCCCACAGCTTTGGACTTATGGAGCGTGCACTTCCTCATGCACCCCAGAGTTCTGAAAGCAGTGTGAGCCTGTAG
Source organism: Lyroderma lyra (assembly GCA_004026885.1). Lineage (NCBI taxonomy): Eukaryota > Metazoa > Chordata > Mammalia > Chiroptera > Megadermatidae > Lyroderma > Lyroderma lyra. Next base: position 9,383 of record PVJL010008962.1, read on the forward strand.
ATAGCCAGATGCTGAATCAGGGCTAGGAAGAAAGACTGATTTGATAGCATTCACCTGAGCCAGCAGAAACAAGCCTTGGAACAGTTTCCCCAGCAAAGGGCAGAAGGCAGAGCCGCCCTTGGAGTGCCTTTTGTTGGCCTCTCCCCAGGATATATGCGCATAGCATCCAAACATAGTAGGAGATCAGAAACAAGAAACAAACAGCCCCCAAAACTTGACCCCCAGTGCCACCTAGTATTTGCCCTACAGCAAGACACCACAAAAGCAATAATCTGGGCACTGAACAGAAAGCCCTCATGTCAAAGAGGAAGAACCCAGCGGACAGGATGAATTCCTTAAAAACTAAAACTCCTCAGAAAGAACATGAAATTTACCCAGAAGACAGCTTGTTACAACTGGAAGGGTCGGATTTAAGTGACAGAGAATTTAAAGCAGCCATTCTAAAGGCCGTGAAAGAAATGAAAACCTATTGGCAGAATACCATAGTTGAGATAAATAATATAAAAAAGGATATAAACGACATAAAAAAGGAGCTCTGTGAACAAAAAGAACAATTTAACAAAGAAATTCAGAACATAAGAAAAATTGAGATGGAAATATGAGAAATAAATAATACGATAGAAGAAGTGAGAAATGAAATAACTGCCATAGGAAACAGGACCAACCAAACAGGAGGAAAGAATTAGTGATATTGAAGATCAGAACATGGAAACAGCTCAGAAAGAGGAAGAGAGGGAATATAGAACCAAAAGGATTGAAAGAACTCTGCAAGAATTATCCGACTCCATGAAACAAAACAACATCAGGATAATAGGAATAGAAGAGGGGGCAGAGCAATCTACAGAGAGCATACTGAAACAAATCATAGATGAGAACGTTCCAAACCTATGGAAAGATCTGGAACCTCAAGTTCAAGAAGAAAACAGGTCCCCCAGATACCTGGACCCCAACAGATCTTCTCCAAGACACATGGTACTAAAGATGTCCAAAACTAAAGACAAAGAGACAATTCTCAAGGTAGCCAGGGAAAAAAGAACTATAACCTTTAGAGGAAAACCCATCAGGCTGGCATCAGATTTCTCGGCAGAAACTCTACAAGTTAGGAGAGAGTGGAATCCAATATTCAAAAATTTAAAAGAGAGAAATTTCCAGCCAAGAATAAATTATCCAGCAAAATTATCTTTCAGGTATGAAGGTGGAATAAAGACCTTCTCAGAGAAACAGAAGCTGAGGGAATTTGCCAGCACGAGGCCAGCACTCCAAGAAATACTGACGGAGGCTCTTCAGCCTGAAACAAAGCATCAGGAAAAATGGAAGAAAGTTGGGTCAACAAGAAAGAAACACAAACAAACAAACAAACAAACAAACAAAAACAAAGAAAGAAATAAGTAATGGCCACAGGAAATCCTCATATATCGATAATCTCTCTAAATGTTAATGGACTGAACTCACCAATAAAAAGACACAGAATAGCAGACTGGATTAAAAAACAGAACGCATCCATATGCTGTCTCCAAGAAACACACCTCAGCTATAAGGACAAACACAGACTCAGAGTGAAAGGATGGGATACAATACTCCAAGCAAATGGTAACCAGAGAAAAGCAGGAATGGCCATACTGATATGTGATGAAATAAACTTCTAGTTAAAAAAGATAGTAAAAGACAAAGATGGACATTGCATAATGATAAAAGGCACAATGCAACAAGAAGAGTTGACACTAATCAACATATATGCTCCCAACCAGGATGCACCAAAATACACAAAGAAACCACTAACAGACTTGAAAGGAGAAACTGATGAAAACACAATCATAGTGGGAGACTTAAACACCCCGCTAACAGCCATGGACAGATCATCCAAACAGAAAATAAAGCCAGTATAACATATATGATGAAGTACTTAATTTGAATAAATAAAGTGGAATGTCAAGTTTCTGACTTATAGGATTAAATATTGTATAAATCTCAATTCTTCCTCAATTAAATTAAAGGGATGTAAAATTTTGATGTTTTTGATTTTGTAACTTGGTGATAATATTGAAGTTCACTAAGAAACAAAGAATGTAAATCAAAATAATTGTGTTGCCTTCATTCTATTGCTCCTAATTATAGTAGAAACTTAAGAAAACATGTAACTCCAGAGTTAACTGCCTTTATATTTAGATTAGTACCTAGACTGCTTTTGGGACCACAAATTGGCAGTCCTTCTGGAAGCAGACATTACATATCAAAGTAAAGGACTCAAATGCCTTTGACACTAAATTTTTAAAGGAACCAATACTAAGAAGTCATCAATCATGGACAATGATTTATAAAGAATAATGTTCATCATAACATAATTTAAATAGTAAACAAAATCAGAACTATATAACCTTTCAACTGGGGGGTGGTGGTTAAGTTTTGATAGAGTCACAAAAGAGAATAATAAAGATCCATCTAATTATCTTCAAATTATATAATGAGGGGAAGTGTTCAAGACAAGTAAAAAAATCAGGTCTCAAAATTCAGCAGTATAATCCTATAGTTGCTTGAAATAAGAGTGGTGAGAAACACATACATATTGGCGGCTGCAGTGGTTTGTGTTTCCTAATTTGTCTACCATATGCATGTATTGCTTTATGGTCAGATATAAATAAGCACCACAAGAAGAAAAAAATGCATCCAATATAAGCTTGAATTGCATTGTAAAATTAATATCAAAGTACATGACACAATGAAATCCTAACAACAGCTCAGCAGTTGAAAAGATAAAAATAAACTTGCCAATATACATTGGAGCACAGGACGGAGACATATTTATCCAAAAAAATTGTTTTTCCATTTGGCATAATCCCATTCCCATATCATCTAAAGCAGACCTTCACCTTGACCCTGTAGTGCCAGAACACTTTGGTCTTCCCAGAGGTTTCAAGATTACCATTCACTAGTGGGTGGGGCATAAGGAACAAAATCCTGTTGAGCACTATGTAGGGCACTTTAATTCTCACATTTTACCAGATGACATCATTAAGGCTTAGAGCTGTGCTTCTCAAAATTAAATGTGTGGATGAATTACCTGGGGATTTTAAAATGCAGATTCTGATTCACTGGGTCTGATATTCTGCATTTCTAACAAGTTGCCAGGTGAAGCCTGTGCTGTGGTCCTTAGATGACATTTTGAGGAGCCAGAGTTCACAGAGGGAGGTCTCTGACCAATGTCACACAGCTAGGAAAATATGGGCCTGGGAGTAGCTTTCTACTTTTCTGGCTTTTTTGTTTTTTAAAAGGAAAGTGACATGATTTTGAAGAAGAAATATGTAAAACATTAGCTTTTCCAGGATGCCTACATAAATTATTTTCCTTAACTAGTTAAGCTGTTAATAACAATGCTTGGCAATTATGTAGTTCATTATATTTTCAAGGCTTTTTGTAACTATTAATTTGCTAATCCACCAACTTATCTTGAAGAGAGGTAATGATTATCAACTTGCAATATGACCCAGTTAATTGTACACAGTATCTCCAAATCCTTTACAGTAGGCTGACAGAAGAACGTGGATTTAACTTGAGCTATTTAAGTATTATGCACAAGTCACATAGACATGTATGAGTATGTAAACCAGGACTGTGTGTGTGGCCCATATGTGCCTAGTATTTTTTATTTTAAAAAAATATTTTTATTAAAATATAGCTAACATATAATATTATATTGGTTTCAGGTATACACCATAGTTCTTAAACATTTTTATATCTAAAGAAGTGATCACCATGGTAAGTTCAGCAACCATCTAACACCATACCATGCTACAACGATATTATTAACTATATTTCCCATGCTGCATGTTACATCCTCATGGCTTATTCATTTTATACCTGAAAATTTGAATCTCTTATTCCTTCATACACTCCCCACTTTTTAAATCTTTAAATTGCAATTGATATTCAATGTTATTTTATATTAATTTCAAGTGTGCAACAGAGTTATATACATTTAGATAATTTAAGAATCGATTTCACTGACTAGTATAGTACCCACCTGGCTCTATACTTGTACATAGTTATTACCATATTATTGACTACATTCCCCATGCTTTACTTTACATCTCCATGACTATTTTGTACTACCAATTTGTACTTCTTAATCCCTTCATCTTTTTTTGCCTAGTCCCCCGATCTTCCTCCCACCTATCACCCTGACAAATCTAGGACCTATCTGACACTATACATAATTATTACAACAGTATTGATTATATTCTTTATGGTATACCCTACATCCCTGTGGTTACTTTGTAACAATCAATTTGTTCTTCTTAATCTGATCTCCTTTTTCACCCACTCCCTAACCCCCCACTCATTTGGCACCATCAAAATGTTCTCTGTATCTATGAGTTTGTTTCTGTTTTGTTCATTTTTATTTTGTTCTTTAGATTCCACATATAAGCAAAATCACATTGCACTTGTCTTTTTCTGCTGACATACTACACTCAGCACAGTACCCTCCAAGTCTATCCATGGCACCGCAGATGGCAAGAACCCATTCCCTTCCATGGTTGAGCAATAGTCCTGTGTATGCATGTAGCACCTCCTCTTTATCCATTCATCCATCAGCAAACACCCAGGCTGCCTTCATTATCTTGACCATTGTGAACAATGCTGCAATGAACATATGGATGCACATGTCCCCTCAAAGTAACATTTTGGGTTTCTTTGAATAAGTACCAGAAGTGGGATTAGTGGGTCCTTTCTTGTCTCTTATTATAGTCATTGTTTTAAAGTCCATTCTAGCTTTTTAAATTTATTTGTTTCTATTTTCACAAATTATTATTTTTCATTCCTTTGCTTTTAAACTGTCAGTGTCTTTCAATTTGAAATGAGGCAATATATGGAAGGCTTGTTTTCTTATCCCTATCTTTTGATTAGAGCATTCAATCTATTTACATTTAAAATAATTGTCCATAGATATGTTAAGGTCTTATAATTAAGTCACAAAAAACATCCTAGAAAAAGTGCTACATACCTCATTGCTGAATATTACTATGGTCACCTTCGAAGTTCTTCCATTGAGAAGTTATGTGCTGACGCCAGCACCTAGCCCACCCTTCAAAGCAATTTTGGAACTCTTTTTTCTGGAATGGCCATCAGAGCTGTCATCGTATTACTCTTGATTCCTGAATGTCATCAAAATGTCTTTCTTTCAATATTTCCTTTATCTTCAGGTAAATAAAATAGTCATTGGGGCAAGATCAGGTGAGTAGAGAGGGTGTTCCAATATAGTTATTTGTATACTGGCTAAAAACTCCCTCACAGACAGTGCCATGTGAGCTGGTGCATTGTCATGAGTTGTTGGCAAAAAGTTTAAGTCGTTTTTGTGTAATATTTTCATGCAGCCTTTTCAGCACTTCCAAATAGTCAACTTGGTTCACTATTCATAATGAACAATCCCTCTGATATCAGAAAAAGTTGAGTAAAATTATTTTGACTCTTGATTTGGACAGACAGAACTTTTTTGGCTGTGGAGAATCAGCTGATTTCCATTGTGCAATTTGACACTTTGTTTCAGAGTCATATTGGTACACCCATGTTTCATCTCTAGTGATAATATGGTCCAAAACATTGTCTTGTGTCTCCAAAAGGTTTTGGCAAACTTTGACTCTCCTTTGCTTTTGTTCATTGTGAGCTTTGGGACCATTATTACACACACCTTTCTCATGCCAAGATTTTCAGTTAAGATTTTCCTGTTTCTCTATCAATGGTTACTTGGTCTGCTATGCTTCTCACAGTGGATGATTTTGATGCACAATTCAATGAATTTTTGCAATGTTTTCATCAGTTCTGCTTCTTCTGGCCACTTTGACCTCTTTTCATCAGTGACACTTTATCTCCCCTCAGAAAAATGTTTAATCAATTTGTACACTGTCATTTTCTTCATGGCATTATCCCCATAAGTCTGGACTGATTTCATGTCCACTCTTGCCAAGTTTAATAAGAAATTTAATATTTGTTCATTGCTCTAATTCAAGCTCCAACATTCTGTGACTGCACACAAAAATTACAACCACAATAATAAATACCACTAAGCAAGACACTGCCACACGTCATCATGAACAAAGCTGTGAGACACAGATATGCCAAGGTAATGAAAGCTTACTGAGTTGTTTGCACAGTGCTGCCAATGTAACTGCATGGTGGCTAGTTCGTGAACTTAATTGTCAGACCTCATAGCTATTGCCATTTTATTATTCATATTTTTAATTTTTTTTAAAAAGAAGTTCCTCTAACATTCCTTGTAACACTGGTTTGGTGGTGATGAACTCCTTTAGCTTTTCCTTGTCTGGGAAGCTCTTTATCTAACCTTTGATTCTAAATGATAGCTTTGTTGGGTAGAGTAATCTTAGTGGTAGTCCTTGTTTTTCATCACTTTGAATATTTTGTGCAATCCCTTCTGGCCTGCAAAGTTTCTGTTGAGAAATCAGCTGACAGTTTTATGGGACTTCCCTTGTTGGTAATTAATTGCTTTTTTCTTGCTGCTTTTAAGATTCTCTTTTTGTCATTAACCTTTGTCATTTGAATTATGTTGTGTTTTGGTGTGGGCCTCTTTGGGTTCATCTTGTTTGGAACTTTCTGTGTGTCCTGGGCTTGTATGTCTACTTCCTTTACCAGTTTAGAGGAGTTTTCCATCATTCTTTCTTTGAATAGATTTTCTATTCCTCGTTCTTTCTCTCTTCTCCTTCTGGTACTTCTATGATGCAAATGTTGGTATGTTTGATGTTGACTCAGAGGCCCTAAACTGTCCTCATTTTTTTTTCTGTTCTAATTGGGTGTTTTCTGCTAACTTTTCTTCCTAATTGCTGGTTTGATCCTCTGCTTCATCTAACCTACTGTTGATTTCTGCTAATATATTCTTTATTTCTGACTGGTTCTTTTTTTTATTGTTAAATTTATTGGGGTGACATTGGTTAGTAAAAATTACATAGTTCCAGGTGTACAATTCTACAATACATCATCTATG
>PVJL010008962.1:16473-61719 GCA_004026885.1 Lyroderma lyra
TTTTTTTTTTTTTTTTTGTTTTTTTTTTTTTTTTTTTTTTTTTTTTTTTTTTTTTTTTTTTTTTTTTTTTTTTTTTTTGCTTTTTGGTATGTGGGTAGCTCCCTGACTGGGAAACGAATGTTCTGTTTTTAAGGGGAGGGAGCATGTTTATTTGTCTTTCCATTTTGGCTACCTCCCTGTGTTTGTTTCTGTGTACTAGGTAAGGCTGCCGTGTCATCCAGTCTTAGTAGAGATGTCCCCAGCCTTATGTAATAGACGTCTTCAGGAGCCCAGTGCCACAATCTCCCCGGTCACCTGAGCCAGGTGCTTCACGTGTGCCTCTTGTGTGAATTGTGTGTGTCCTCCTATTGTAGTTGAACCTTGCTTGCTGCTTGTATGTCAGTGGGAGGGATTGACCCTCAGGCTGATTCATTGTGAGGACTGACTGTGACTATAGGGAAGGAGCTATTGTGCAGGGCTGAACCTATGGAGTAGGAGTCACTTTAGCAGCGCTCTGGTGCCTTCCCAGTCTCCCCTTTGTGTCTGTTGTTCTTAGAGGCAGCTGGGTGTAGCTCTAGTTCAGTCTGAAGCTGGCCACTGAGTGGAGCCTCCACGTGGGGACCTACTGCAGGCCAAGTTCAGCCTCAGCTTGTGTCTTACCCAGGGCCACCTGGCATGAGACACAAGACAATCTGCTGATGCCCATCACTAGTGTTGGGCTTGAAGGTGTCTTGTGAGGCCAAGCTACAAAGTGAGGATGGCTGCCGCTAGTGCTGGGCTTGAGTTTGGCAAGAGGTATGGGATACACTGTAGCCAGTTGATTCTTGTTTTGGTTTTGTGAAATTTTGAGAGATTTTATGAAAGTCCACAGCATGAGGCAACGTAGGCCATATGTACAGAAAAGCCCCTGGAAGCAGCTCAGGTGTGCCCCAAAGTTAGATGGAGTGGGGTCTCAGGGAATCACCATAATAAGGTGAAGAGTGTTAGGTTGATGGAGACTTAAATATGGCAGTGCTCACATCTGCATGCTGGGATGTGGGTATGGTTCAACAAAGCAACAATGGATTCTTACAACACTCTGTCTGGGAGAAAGCTGCCCCTCCAGCCCTTGCCATGAAGCCAGACAATTTACTATCTCCCCATTTATTTCTGGCATCTTTTGAGCTTCTGCCCAAGTGCTGGAACTCAGAGTGAGTGAGTCAATCAGTGAGTAAGTACATGTGTGGGCCCTTTAAGGGAATCATCTGGGACTGCAGCCGCCCTTCGTCTCATTCAGACAACCTCTGCTGGTTTTCACAACTGGAAGTTATGGGGACTTCTCTTCCTGGTACTAGAACCCTGGGCCAGGAAACCTGGTGTGGGACTGGGACCTCTTGTTTCTCAGAGGGGAACTCCATGGAATCCCAATTTTTAACAGTCACTGGTGGGTGTGGGACCAGCCCATTCTGCATCTCCACCGCTCCTACCAATCTAGAGGTAGTTTTTTCCGAATGAAAGTTGTTTGGAAAAAATCCAGCCATAAATGCCTCTATTCTTCATATTACATGGCTGGATACTTTCTAGACAGCCCTTGTATGTCTTCAGTTGTAGGACTTTGGTTCAGTGAGACTTCAGGCGATACTCAATGATGTTCATTCTGTAGTTTAGTTGTAATTTTGATGTGGTCATGAAGGGAAATGAGCACAATATTTACCTACTCCACCATCTTGACCAAAACTCTTGCCCAGTATTGGCTTTTAAAAGTTAGGAGAATGATATTTGTTGAATGAACATAAGTGCAAATCAAGTCTTTGTTACCTACGTGGTTTCAGTATGTTATTTCACCTCTTTAAGTCTCAGTATCCTTATTTGTAAAACAGAGGGAAGAAGGCTCTGTGGGGATTAAATGTAAGTTTTCTTCCTTCTTTCCCTTCCTTCCTTCCTTCCTCCCTCCCTCCCTTTCTTCATCTTTTATTTTCTAGTTCAAGATATAACTGATATAAAACATTGTGTAAGTTTAAGGTGTACAAAATGATTTGATACATGTATATATTGAAAGATGATTATCACAATAAGATTAGTTAACACATTGTTCACCTCACATATTACCATTTTTTTGTTGTTGTTGTGGTAGTGGTGAGAACATTTAAGACCTACTCTTTTAATAACTTTCAAGTGTACAGTATAGTATTGTTAACTATAGCCACCATGCTGTACATTAGTTCCCAAGAACTTATTCATCTTATCATCTTATCATCTTATCATTTGTAGCCTTTGTCTCTCTTCCTTCTTTCAATAAATAATTGTGAATACATACTTTGTACCCAGAACTATTCTAGATATTGCTTATGAGTACAACAGCAAATAGGACAAGCAAAAATCTCTGTTCTCATCCCTATGGGTCTTACATTCTACCAGAAATTGTCATAAATAGGGCATACCAACAAACCCCCAAATAAAACAAAATGAAAAATGTTAAGCATGTAGAACACTGCTTTTCACTTAATAGCTGCCTAATAAATGAAAATACTGTTATTAATACACTGGGAAAGAGGCTATATCTCATATAACACAATTTGTTCAAATATGTGTTTACTTTTCTATATGAAATAGCAATATTTCAAAAGCTTAAGCTTGGTTTACATTTGATGGATACTGTAGTTCTATGCATCTAGCCAGTAACTCATTCATTCAATAAAATTGAGAACCAGGATAATTTTTCCTCCCTAAATGATTCCCTTCTTGTGTTTTGGCCCTCAAGTAGAATTACCCCAACTAGGCAACATTCAAGTTTTCCTTCTTTTATTTTTCTTTGACATGTAACAAGCTTTTCTGTGTGTATGTGTGTTTTTTATTTCCTGGTTCTTCCAAGCAACGATCTCTTAGTGGTGACAGGAAACATCTCATACTAAACTGTCCCTACTAATGTATAATTTTGTAATGTAAATATGCTTTCCTATACAACCACAAAACAAAAACTACAAAAGGCCTTTGGGATGAACTTTCTTGGAAGGACTTCAGGAGTGTCAGGCCCTACAAGGGGAGTTCCTTTTAAAGCCCTTGAGGCATGACTGATGTGGTGAGAAGCAGAAAATCGTAGGGCTTAATGGGGATGATGTGCATTGAGGGGTAAAAAGCACACCATCAGAATAGTTGTTCATGCCATCCACACAATCCTGGGCATAAATGATTGACGGGTAATCCCATTGCTGGCAAGTATTCCTTCAGTCATGAGGGATAATCCACACTGCCACTTAGGAAATGCCGTGACATCCAAATAGGGGAACTCTGTTTTCAGCTTGGAGCCTAATCAGGAAATTACTCTCACGGCCAGATGAGTGGGACACAACTCCTCCTGTTCCTTCCGCATAGGGAGCAGCACAGCCTATGGGGAGGCAGGTTGACTAAGTAGCCACATCAGCATGTGGGCAGAAACAACCCATTTTCAGGAGAAGCAACTATTGCTCAGTGTTCTGCTTCCTTATCTCACTACTTTTCTTCCTCCCCGTGATTCTAAAGGAAATGATCTGCTTTGGACATGGTAGGTTTGAGAAGCCAATTAATCATCCCAGCAGAGATGTTGAGTAGGCATCTGGATATACAAGTCTGAAGATCAGGGAGAGGTCTGGCTGGAGATAAAAATTTGAACATTGTTGAATTGGATGAGATCACTCAGGAAAAAAAGTGCAGATAGAGAAAACAGAGGGCAAGGAATTATTTCAAATAGAATGTCTCCAAAGCCTCAGAGTACACACTATTATATGTTTCTGTCTCTTTCCTTTAGAGTTGAGAGACACCCTGAGTTTTCTCTGAGCTCTTCTTTCATAATGAGAGTACAAAAATCTTGGAAAATAGAAGGTAGCATGCATTTTTGACTTTTCATCTCCCAGAGGTACGTTCTTAGTGGGGAAAAAAAATGTGTCAGGCATAACATTGCAATTACTGTGTAACAGAACTTTAAGAAACATGGGGAGAGAAAGTCTATTGCAAATACGACATTTGGCTATGAAACTCAATAGTACGACTTTGCTTTCTCGTATTTGACTACAGGAGAAAGCAAAGCCCACCAAGTCACTTACTAGCCTAAAGCATTCCATGTATGTTTTGGTTTAAAGGAAGTACACACATTTCTTAATACCACCTTATAGCCTCCAAGAGGTAAAATCTCATTCTCTACCTTGTGAATATGGGCTGGATTTAGTGACTCTCTTCTAATGAACAGAATAAAGCAAAAGTATAGCTCTGTACTTCAAGGTGGGTTATAAAAGACATTGAGGCTTCGGACTTTCTCTTCTAAATTACTAACTCTGAGGAAGGTCAACTGCTACATAGTGAGAGCACTCAAGCAGCCCTACGGAGAGATTCATGTGTTGAGGCCCTTGTTTCTGCCAATACTCAGTATGGAGAGAGGCTTCTTCTTAGTAGCCAGGTTAGATGTGGATCCTCCACTTGAAGGCTTTAGTTAAGGCTTCAGTTAACTGCAGCCTTGGCAGACAGCTTGACTGTAACCTCATGAGAGACCCTGAGACAGAACCACCTGGGTAAGCTGCTATAGAATTCTTCACTTTCAGAAACTATGTGACTAATACACGTTTTAAGCTGCAAAGTTTTTGTTTAATTTGTCACACCAAAATAGGTAACTAATACACTGTATGATTATAAATTATAATAACTTGAAATATATTTCTTGCACTTTTTGCTTATTTTTTAGAAAATTTATTTATATTCTGATTAAATTTTTCAGGGGTCTTCTCAGACTAATGTGAAAAAAGAAAAAAAATCATGTTATGTTTTAGAAGCAAGAAACAAGTGAAACTAATGGCCACACTAATGTTACTGTCTAAACACAGAGTTAATTGCAATGTAATGAAAGCATAATTGAAATTTTTATTATTGCTATATAATCATATCTAAGTGATTCTGTCATAATTTTATTATTTTTAAAGCACTATTCTCCCGCTGGAGTATAGCAGTAAAATTACCTTTAGTACTATAAAAATTTAATAATCTTGGTTAAGAAGAATTAAGAATTGTGCCTTTTTCTTCTAATTAAAAACAGATAGTAGATTTTTTGAAAGCTTTTAAACATATAAAGCAGAAGAAAATTGCTCTGCTTCATCAACCACAAGACAAAATACCAGAAGAGAGAGTTTTATTTCCCTGCTCCTTTTAAGAGGTCATTATAGGGTAGTTCTTTATCTGTAAATCTAACATGCAGCAGGTGCAGACAGAAATAAACCTATTTAACAAGCAGCAGTTGATAAGGGGTGCTATTTACCTCCTCTGGGCATCAGAATCTTGCCTGGAATATGAGGATAGCATTTGCGCTGTCCAGAATTCTATGTTTGCCAGGATCCAGAAAAGTTCTTTAATTATAAATTTTATGACAGTAACCAAATACACAAACTAAGAAAAAAACCCCCCTGCATTATGGAATGAGAATTCTATATGATTAATAGTTAATTTATAACTAAATTACATGCATCTACGAATTCCAGATGTTGGAGTGAGAAATAAAACTCCAGTTTCTACTAGGAAACTAGTGGGTATCCTAATTCCAATGGAGCTGATACTTCCAAATCTTGACTAATTTTGAGTTCTCCTTCAATTGAACAAGGCCAGCTGATATTTTTTTCTATGCCCCAATGCCAGTCTGCCATAAAATTCCACTGTCCAATTCAGTAGCCATTATGTGCATGTGGTTCTATAAATTTAATTAAAATGAAAAATCAGTTTTTCAGTTGAACTACCTACATTTCAAGTGCTCAATAGCCACATGTGGCTAATGCCTTAGACCACACAAATATAGAACATTTTCATCATTGTAGAAGTTCTAATGGACAGGCTACCCTAGAATGTTGCTTCTGTGTTATTTTTGTAAAATATTTCCAGCCTTTTCTTCCTTAATTGCTTTATGTGCCAATGTAACTAATAAACACATAGTAGAAAATTTGAAACAGGAGGATCTAAGAAAATTAAAATCATTTATCTCATACTACCCAGAGATAAACATAACATTTTCATTTATTTTCTTCCAGTCTATTTTCTAGACATATGTAAATAGAAATTGGTCATATAGCTTTACTATATTAGAAACATTCTTCTATGTCACTATTTCTATGACATTTTTAATTGCTTCAAGGTATTTTATTATATAAACATTTCTGTATTGTGTGTGCATGTTGTTCCCAACTTTTCTCCAATTCAATTGTGGATACATGAACATTCTTATAGTTAGATCTTTGCGTTTATCAATTATTGTTTCATTTCAGTACATTTCTAGAATCAGAATTTTTGAGGCTGAGACTTCTGAATAAAAATTTATGCCAAGTTTTCAGGCTATTGACACAAATTGACACACTGTCTTCCAGAAATTTGTTCAAAAGTCTCCCCCTGACCTTGGTTGTTGCCTTTTCATTTAATGTGCAATGTCCTTAGAATTAGAGAACACTTCATAAGCATAAAATGACCAGGTAAGACAAAAAGTAATGGAACGAATCATGAAGCAAAATTTGACATATCTGACCACATTAAAATTTTACTCTTCTGCAGTTTTCAGTCTTTTTCCTGACTCCTTGTCATCAGTTGGGTTATAAAAGTTGGAGTGCCCCAGGTTTGGCTTCAGACTACGTCCCTTCTGTCTACCTCTTCAGCACCCAGAGAGAGATTATCTCCTCTGGTCTCAGGCTTTCAAAAACATCTGTATGATGAGGACTCCCAATGCCAATCTCTAGTCTCATCCTTTCCTCTGAACTCCAGACTCATGTATCCAATAGCTTTGGAGAGACACTTCAAATATAACGTGTAAAGGAATTATTGAAATTTTCTCCCAAACTAATTGTTCCCACATTCTCCCCCATGCTGCAAACCATTGACCTGGCCCAGCTGCACAAGTCAAACAACTAAAACTAAAACAAAACAAAACAAAACACATAAAACAGGTGTCATTTCAGGTCCTCTCTCACTCCCCACATTGGATCCTTCAGTCATATCTGCTGACTCTACCTTCAAAGTATACCCAAAATTGGATTATTTCTCACAATTCCTTTGTTAATACCTTAGTCCAAACTACCTTCATGTCCTACCTGGACTGTTGCAATTGCCTCGTAACTGCTGTCTCTGCTTCAGCTTTTGTCCTTTCTACCCTTTTTCTACATAGCAACCTGAATGATGATCCTTTTAAACCTTAAGCCATATCATGTCACTGTTCTGCTCAAAACTTCTAAGGGCTTCATGTCTCATTCAGAGCAAAGGTAAGGAACAGCAGGGAAGACCAGGCATGACCTACTCCTATCTGCTGATTTCTAGACCTCATTGCCCATTGCTTTCCTTTCTGCCCACTGTGCTTAGCCACACTGGTGGCTCTTAATTTGAAGACACTAAATATTCTCTACCTCATGGCATTTGCACCTACTATTCCTTCTCCTAGAAAACTCCTCTTTTAGATACTTAATTGGTGAGTGCCTGCTCTTCCCTGCTCAAATGTCACCTTCTTAGGCACACAGATTCTCAACCTTATTGCTCTACTCTGTTTTTTTTTTCCTCCAAAATATTTATTACCATTGGACATATTATATATTCATTTACTTTTAAATTTTGCTTACGGCCTGTCTTTCAACTAAAAAAATTTTTTTCATGAAGATAGAAACTCAGTATTCTCTTTACTATATATTCTACCACCTAAAATAGTACCTTGCAACTCACTTGCTGTTTGTTTAATGAATACATTTGTATTTCTTCTCTTGTGAATAGCTCAGATCTTTGATTCTTTTCAGGATTTTAGTGTTTCTCTTACTGGTTTATAAGACTGATTTTTATTTGGGATACATTTACCCTTCGTTGGAAACATTTTCTCCTAATTTTGATTTGCATTAAAATTCTATTTATGACTGTCCTCTAAAGTACAGAAATACTATTAAAATTTTATGTTGTCATGCATATCAATTTCCCCCATAGTATATTCCATTGCTTTTATGCCTTAAAAATTCCTTTACCTATTTCAAATTTAATAATCATACATATTTTCTTAGAGAATGTTCTTAAAATTTTGAACTTTACAATCTATATGATGTGATTGACAGTATCACTGAGGTGTATGAGAACTGCCCAGAACAGGATGAAGAAATCAGAGCTTCTAGAATAAATGGTTTTGATACAGTCAATGAGCCACATGATAACATTTCTGTTTACAGCAGACCACACATACAATGGCAGTCCCAGAGATCATAACAGAGCTGAAAAATTCCCAGTGCCTAGTGATGTTATATCCATCTAACATTGTAGGGCAAAATATTACTCACGTATTTGTGGTGATGCTGGTGTAAAGAAACCTACTGCACTATCATTTGTACAAAAGGGCATAATACTTGATAATTATTATGTTACTGGTTTCTGTAGTTACTACACTGTACTTTACTTGTTATTTTACAGTGTACTCTTTCTACTTATAAAAAATGTTTGCTGGAAAACAGTATGCCATAGTATGCCAGCACTGGCCTCATCCATGTCCTGTTGTTTTGTACAGTAACATGCTATACAGGTGTGTAGCCTAGGAGTAACAGGCCGGCTATGTCGTACAGCCTAAGTGTGTATTAGCTTATACCGTCCAGGTTTGTGTAAGTACTCTAAGATGTTCATACAATGATGAAAGTGCCTAATGACCCATTTTCCAGAATGGGTCACTGTGGTTAAGTGGGGTGTGACTGTATTTCAAAGAACATATATTCTGAGCTTTTCTTAATCATGGACAAAGCAGAAGATGCCCCAGCGCCTGCTACTGGGATTGTCCTGTCTCTCAGCTGATTCTGAAAAAGCCTAAATGTGGCCAAGATGTTCTGATGAAGAACTGAGCATATTTAGTTGATTACTTCTCACCAGGGTTCTGAACGGTTCTGAAGAAATCCTCTTCAGCAACCCAGTTTCTTCCCTTTTAAAATGGGTTGGACAATATTGTCCAATGAGACTCACTGATAGGCAACAAGTATCACATAGATACAGTTCTAAATCAGCGTGGCTAAAGGTGCTGTGCTTTCATTGCATTTCCAGGTCTAATTTGAAGCTTCAACGTCAAAACAGAGAGATATCTGTCTCTATTGTTCTCATTCCACTCTGAACTCTTGCCAGGGACTGAGAATGGTCTGGCTTCAAGCATGAGACGCACAGCTTACTACGGCAAATGTCCGTAAATCACGCGGCATTCACGGCCTCTCTAGCAGGCAGCTTTGCCTTCCAGCATATCCTCCCTTCTGTACTTTTGTCTTATGCTCCATGTCTGCATGTCTTATTTCCCCAAAGTATTTTTCATTTGTTTTGTTCACTATAATGCCCACTGCTTTTGAAAAATATCAGAAAGTGTCACATTTAGCTCAATCTGAGCTATGATTTCACACAGTGCATGTAGCAAAGGTGCAAAGATGGGTAGTAACTATTAGCCAGAAGTTTCCCTGCATGTAGTCTTTGATTACAATGATCTCTGATTATGCATCAGCCATTTTAATCATAAGATTACATAAAATTAGTGACCCCCCAGAAAGCATCCGGTGAGAACACACAACAAGATAAAGGCAAATAATTTTATATTTATCATTCTATTTTGGAAATTCTTAAGGCAAACCAACAACATAATGCTAGTTTAGTGTTTCCTAAGTTCATACTATGTGTGGCTAAGTCACATTGGACCTCTGTATAAACTCTTTTTGCATTTTGAGTGTTTAAAAAAATGAGTTCTAACTTAGTTCAGATTTCAAGTCATTCCCAAGTTATTCTATTCAAAGATATAGACCCTACATAGAGGGCAGGCTGTGAACTTGCAGGAGGTCTGTTGGAGGTCATAATGGATTTGTACATAAATGAAAATTAATCAGTAAGTGAGCTATCACTGCAAAGGATATATATCTAGGCTTAAGTGAAAGGGAGGAACATTATTTCATTCAGATTAGAAATAAAAAATCTTAAGAGAGTCTTGCAGAGAAATGACCATATTTTTTCCCTTTACTAATTGGGTAGAGAAAAAGATTCAGGAACCCTGAGGGCTCAGTTGCTGTAAGGAAGAGGGCAGCAATATGAAGCCATTCTTAGGACCAATCAAAATGATGGGGGAGGAAGCTGAAGAAACTTCACAGGAATTTATAAGGGTTCAGGATGGACTGAAAGGCATGCTTCTATTGAATCCACGAAAGCTAACACTAGATTAAGCTGTGGTTTGAAAATAAAGTTAGGATGGAGATACTTAATGATGGTTCAGTAGAGATGGGAAAGAAGCAAACATTTGAGTTTCCACTACGTGCTAGGTGCATCCTCGATCTTATGAGGCTAATTTCCTCATCATCTGATTTAAGATGCAGGGAGAAGAATCAGAGCTGGTGCTGCCACTTTCCAGCACTTGACCTTGAAGAGATTATTCATTTTTTCTGAGCCTTGGTTTCATGTCACTCATTCATTCATCCAAACGTTTATTGATCACACTCATTGTGCCAACTACTGTGCTTAGAACCAAGAACAGAAGAATGAATTAGGATATAGACTTTGGTCCCAACACGTTCTCAGTCTAGAAGGGGGAAACACACACCTAGCAGATAGATTAGAAAAGGAGACGGTTAATGCAACTAGCAAAGAGGGCCTCTATGAGCTCGGATAGTTTATTCTGGGATGACATTCAAAATATTTAACATTTCAGTTAATGTGGTACAGAAATGACACAAAAATCAACCCATCGACCCAGTTTGGCCCTCCTGGGCCTACTGGCTGAATGTTAGCCCTGCATATATCCCACCACATAGGAAATTTAAATGAGTATATATTGCAGCAACAGCAGCAAGAACAACAGAAGATACACTTGGAAATAAAAGTAAATTTTCTAAGAAGGAAAAAGATACAAGAACAAATTAAACACTCTCCTTGCTTGAATCGATAACTCTTCAGCACCACCTCATAATCTACAAAAGTAATGGAAGGAAAGAACGATTCATTGAAAAGAAATAGAAATGCTGATATTAGTAGAGAAAGAGAAACTCAAAAACCAATTTTTAAACTAAATTATAAAATAGGAATAATAACACCTTGCTGGGTTGTTATTAAGAATAAATTAAATAACAGATGTGGAGAAGCTATTTCACTGCTTAGCACCTAGAGAGTCCTGAATAAATGGTGACTATTAATGTCTCTTTTACAGTGAGGAAACAGACTGAAAGAGGTTAAGTAATTTGTTCAGGTTCACATAACTAGTTAATTTTGAAGCCAGATGTTGATATCACCACATAGTAGAAAGTCTATAATTTTTCCTTATACTTCCTTAATTACTCCTAAGTTGTAAGTTGCAAATATAATGCCATGTTAACCTTAATTATTATTTATGCTTAGTTGTTTTGACAAGTTCATTGATGTATACTAAATGGATAACTAATATTAGTTATGCTGATATTTGATCCAATTACAAGGCTTTATGGGAAGACTGGTTAAGCTGACCACAAGTTCATCAGCTTCTGCTGGGGAAGCTAATTTAAATTACAGGCAGAAGTACCGAGGAAGATGAAAGCAGCACTGGGTTGTGAGCCTTGAAAAGTCAAATCTATAAAGTGACAGCAATGGCCTAAAGCATGTGATGTTTAATACAGGCAGGGAGCATGAAAGTGATTTGTGATTACATAAATGTGGGCATAACCACCATAAAATACCTTTATGTGCTCATTTGTACTAGGTGTTCTGCAAGCCAATTAAGGATATTTTTTCCCACAAAAAAATTGGATAATTTTAAGAGGGGATATTTGCATTTGGAATTTGCACTTTTAAAAAGGTTTTTTGCCAAAATTCACTAGAAGCTGTAATGGAATATTTTAAGTAGAATTGGTAAAGGTAAAGCAAGGTACACATGCAATAAGTTTGAAGTTTGTGGTTTTATGCCCAGAGAGAGAACTCCAAGTGAGAGCTGAAAGAGATGAGCAGCAGAACTCACCACCTCACAAAATCTGAGTCAGGCAGTTTCTCTGGTAGTTAAGAGATTATGAAAACATCTGTCAATCTAGGCACTGGCAAAAGTTAAAGACAAAGCAGATCAGTTCTTTCTTCATCCACAATCCATTAAAGACAGGCCCTTCTTTCCTCAAGTATCTAAAATAACTCGTCTTTGAGCAGAGATTAAAACATATGTAAAAGTTAACTGAAAAAAATCACATTTTCTTTTTGACAAATTATGAACAAATAGAAATAGGGTATCCATAAATAGGGTATCATAGCTCTTGCTGCCTTGGACACAACTCGTCTTGATATTACTACTTTGTAGCCATGGGGAGTTTATACACATAGATGAGTCAAAGTTACTGTGGAAACTACAAATTAGAAATTCCTGGATTTTTTTTTACAATAAAAAAAGTCTCAATATGATTATATTTTTTAATTGAATGGATTACTATAATTAGAATCTGGCTTTTTACTCTCTGAATGACATTTGCTTCATCTTCTGGAGAAAGCACTTCAACTATGGAAACAATTCAATGTCTGATCTTCATGGATGGGCCCACCTGCTGAGTGTTCTGATGAAAACTATACAGAAAAGCCAACAAATAATTATAGATACAAACTACTTTTCATTAGATGCTATATTTATAGGTAACAACAATGTTCCAATAAAAACATGACGTATTATTTCCAACACAGAATAAATTACTTCTTTTGAAAGCTAGTTTTATCATAGCAGTCTGGGCCAAGAAATTTGTAACCAGTCAAAGAGTGATTAAGTGCTAAAATTAATTTCTATGAATAGTATTGCTTTGAAGAAATCTGAAATTCAACCTACATTCCTTTTATAGGACCTGCATAATAGTTACTATGTATGTGATGTGCTTGTGGTTGAGAAGACTCAATGTCTATGAAGTATTCATGTTTCTCTTCCATAATGTAGAGGTGCTACTGGCAAGTGGCTTCTGAGGCAGGGACTACATTTCCCAGGCACCCCTGCAACTAGGTAGAACCATGAACCTCCCTCTTACTAATGGAAGTTATGTGTGACATTTTCAGGGCAAAATGACTAAGAATGTGTGTCCTCTACCTTTTCTAAGAAGAGTCTGAGACCCAAGGTCAGGAGTCAGCAAAATAGAGACTAAGGGCTAAATCTAGCCTGCTGCCTGTTTTTGTAAATAAAATTTTATGGAAGACAGCCATGCTTAGTCATCTATGTCTGCTTTTTGCACTACAGCTACAGAATTGAGGAACGGCCAGGGACTGCGTAGCCTGCAAAATTTAAAATATTTACTATCTGACCCTTTAAAGAAAAATTTGCCAACTTTTGCTACAGAGAATTTTGGAGATAGAGTATGGGAGGAATCAGGGTTCTTGAATTATCATGATGAAGAAAAGTGCCTGATTAGAAACACTCATTTTGGATATGAAGGAGTGAGAAAAATAAAAATAACTTCTGTATTTGAGGCACCCTAAATATTTTTATTTTAAAAAATATTGTATTGTTTTAGCATGTGTTCAATG
Organism: Lyroderma lyra; assembly: GCA_004026885.1. Classification (NCBI taxonomy): domain Eukaryota; kingdom Metazoa; phylum Chordata; class Mammalia; order Chiroptera; family Megadermatidae; genus Lyroderma; species Lyroderma lyra. The sequence goes on from PVJL010008962.1 coordinate 29,908, forward strand.
AGAATTGGAGGGCCAAATTTTTATATGGCTAAAAGAAAGAATCCTTAAATAAAATTACTAATTTGCTACAAAACTGACAAATGTCCTAGGGCAATAAAAATGTGACCTTTGAGTTATCTTTTCTATGGGCCAGAAATTAATGAGATAAAAATCTCCACTGGACAAAATTCACTGGATTGCTATCAGATAAGAACAATTTCCATCACTATCAGTATTCTAGAAGTCATTATCTATCAACTAATCAACAGTAAATAGCAGTTCAAACAAAAGAACACACCCCCTAGAGAATCAGATAATTTCCAGGCAGATATGCTATGTTAGTATGTTACCTGACACTGAAATACATGCAGTAATGTCTTTTGCCTTTTTCACAGTTTTGATGATCTTACAGGCAAGATGAATAAATATGGTCTGAGTGACTGAATAGTTGAGCACCCAACTCCGAAGACCTCTGGTTCACATGGATAAATTCTAGAATCATGGGATTCTATGATAGTAAGTACAAAATTATCTTTGTAACACACCTTAAAGTCTCAGCTCTTTTAGTTTTCTGGTTGTTCTCTTTAGCATACATATGTAATTTCCCAAAACTTGTTCTCCCACGTGATAACCTGAAAAATTTTGTCATATGCTCTAACTCTCCTTGGTTTACTCATGACAGTAAGGCTGCTAGCAAGGCATGGGGTCTTTACAACTCTGCATTTTGAGTATGACTTCTCCGACCAGATAGTGTAGCCATATTTTGTTTGTAATCTGCAACCTGGATCTATGCTCAGTGAAGGATGAGTGAGTCTTGGCTCCTCTGGCAGATGGGGAGTTCCAGCCAGAACTGACTCATGGTTTTCTTTAGCTGAATCCCTCCAGATTAAAGTTCAACTCTTCTGGATTAGAATTCTAACACTGGCTCCCTAGAGATGTTGAGGAAAAAGAGGAAATCCACACAGATTCTCTTCATGTGTTGGCTGTTACTTGTGAAGTGTTATCTCCCTCAGTGTATGAGATGGTCTTTTAGCATGTAGCTAAAACAATGTTTTAAAAATTTATAAAATATTTCAAATTCATATTTAGATGCACTGTAAACAAGTATGACTATCAACTCAAGAGGCTGAACTAGAAAACCTTCAAGTTCTTGAGTTTGTTATGAAGGTTATTATTTTATTTTATATACTGAAGCGAACATTGGCAGAATAGGCATTCAAATAAACATTTTTTAAAAAATATAAGTGCCAAGCATGGCCATATTTGAGAAGAAAGGCTAAATGAGAAATTGGGACTTAAATAAATTGTGGTGAAGAGGAAAGTATTTTATTTTATTTTATTTTATTTTTTTTGCTTTTTGGTATGTGGGTAGCTCCCTGACTGGGAATCGAACCCAGGCCGCAGCACTGACAGCGCCCGCGCCGAAGTCTTAAGCCACTACACCATCAGGGAACTCCCCCAGGAGGAAAGTATTTTAAAAAACAGATAGGCATGACTTATTTGAGGTAACTATGAGAGAATCAATTCAAGATATCTAAATAGTATTTCAGGAAAATCATATGTTTTGATTTAAAACTTTCAAAATTGATAATCTAATGGTGACCACACAGAGCTTTTGCTTTTCTTAAATTATTTTAATCCACTATTTGGGAAGATAATTTCCATCAGCAGTAAGTACCCTCAACACTCCTTTTTCTTTTTTAAAAGTGGTTGAATATTCATTTGTGTGTTTGTTTACTAATTTGTTTGTATCATTCATCCAGCAAACACTCATAAAGTACCTATAAAGCATCCTCATTTCTCTGGGAACTGGGTATTGCCTACAATACCTTGTAGGGCACACAGTATAGAGAGAGTTGATTTGCAAGCAAAGCTACCTAAATTTGACTGTAAGCACCTCCATTTATTAGCTGTGCTACTTTGGGCAAGTTATTTTTTATTTTTATTTTTTATTTTTTTATGTGGGTAGTTCCCTGGCTGGGAATCTAACCCAGGCTGCAGCATTGACAGCACCGAAGTCTTAGCCACTACACCACCAGGGAACTCCCTGGGCAAGTTATTAAAGGTCATTGTGCTCAGTGTCTTCATCTGCAAAATGGAAATTAATAGCAGTTCCTACATCATTGAGTCTTTGGGAGGATTAAATGAGATAACCTATGAAAAAGCCCTGAAGCAATGAACTCAAATAGAGAGTAATAATATACTTCTGCTTGTAAGGTGGTTCAGTTCACCGAAACTGAAACATAGAATATCACAAGCTGTGTCTTGTTGCCAAACTTATTAGTATCTATAGACACATTTTGAACTTACCAAATATTTTTCCTGTCCCCATCCCAAAATAACAGAAATATCTTTTTCTCCTTTCAACCAAGTAAACTGAGACAAAAAGAGTCAGGATATAGGCATTTTTGCTTTCTGATTTAATTGCCTGTTCAAAGAAGGGCAGTTCAGGTGGCTTGCTTTCTCAAATGGTGGCCTACAATGAGCCAGCTCAGTAAGTTAGTAATATTGCCATGGATGTTGTAACTATTTGAGGAAATGACTCTAGGAAGAGGGTGCATGGGTAGAATGGGTAGGACAGCCACCTTCCCACTCCTCAGCCAGCAGAGCAGCCCCTCCAGAGGGCAATGAGATTTTGTGCAGTGTTTATATCTATATATCCAGCTGCCATCACCACCTCAGGGGAACCTGAATATCCTTTGATACCATCTTAATAAACTCATGGTGCTCTGGGTCCAGCAACCTCATGGACCATTATTGTACCATTCCTAAGCCTACCTGAAATCATTGCTCACATAATCTCAATATGGAGGCATTCATCTCATTATAAAAGTTAGTTGTACTACTAATAGAAATGTGATGTCTCCACAACCACATTGTCAGCCTGCAGCAGCACCAGTTTTAAGATTTAACCTCATCTGAGTTTGCATTCACGTGCATAATATAAACATGTATGGCATCTATTTTTAGGGGAAGTGCTCAAGTATAATGGAAAGAGGAACAGACACAATGGTATACAATGGAATATGTAACCTTGGAAAAAAGGTTTGACTTCTGTGTGTTATGTAAGATCAGATGAATATTGATGCCCAAAGGGCTATTGTGAAGCCAAATGTGGAAGTTTTTGAAAAAGGAAAGAGCTATGCAAATGTGGCTATTAATATAACCTTCAAGGCAAAGATGAAAGTCTTCCAGAATGACTTAATTGACATTGACTAGAGAGTAATCTATTTCCTTATGCCTCCACATACAGCAGAAGGTGACTAGGAAGTTCACATTGGGTTGTTTATATAGCAACTTTCTAACACTCTCTGACACGCAATTCATGCACCTTCTGCTAAATTTGCATCCAGTTGATAGAAATAAAAAACTTGGGATAGTATAAACAGGCAGCATGGTATGACTAACATTCTCTCCCACACTGACTGAGGAAAAAAATCCTTTTTTTTTTTTTTTTTTGCCAAGCCCCAGTTGATCAGAAAGAGCTCAGTCTGGAATTGGAGATGGGCAGAGCTAGGCTGGTTGTACTGACAAAGCAGATGGTAAACTAATCACTTGCTCTCTATATAAGGTTCAATTAAACAAAAAGGGCTACTGTGGAAAACTTAAGAGTCAGAAATGTATCAATTTGAAACATCTCATGATTAGGAAGGAAGTGACAATGAGGCCCTAGTGTCGGGGCAGAGGGCCAGCAGGGCACACCAGGGGCCACTTCCAACTAATGTTTTCTAATATCAGTGCCAGTTGGCTCAGAAAGAGGGTCTGCAGCTAAGCCAGACCAAAGCAAGACAGCTTCCTATGGTGGAGCTCACCTTCTTCCCTGATTTCACTGTCTGAAGTACTGAGAAGCAGCAAAAGATGTAAAGACAGGACCTCCATTGTTCAATTCAGTTGCTTATTTAGAACATTGCACTAAGGTACCAAGTTAATGGTTTCAATTTTTGCGTTGAAAAGTAGTCTCTGTTCTGTTTCAAGACCCCAAATCACTCCTCTAATCCTGCTAAGAATCCATCCATCAGAATTTAGGTCACCAGAAGCATCTAGAAAAAGCATATGGCTACACTGTGTATTACAGAGTACTCCTGGAAGGCATCTAAAAGTTCAGCACCTGCTGGAGTGGCTGATTTCCTCGTGAAGGGGAAAGAGCACCGAATGACACAGAAGATGTTGGTCCAGATCCTGGCTCTGCAGTCTGAGTGCCATATTTAGGAGGCCCTCCCTAAGTTCCAGGCACTGGGGGAGGTACTAGGTACCTGAAATGGAGACTCCCATGGAGGAAGTGACAGCCTGTGATGGCACAGATGGGTGTAGAACCAGACATCTTCACAGTGGTAGCTATCAAACCAGCAGAACAAGCCGGAGCTCTGTGAGCAAGGAGAGTATGAGGCGCTCTGCCTACTCAGAGCTGAGCCCTGGTGGATGAGTGGGGTTTTGTCAGGTAGAGAGGAAGTAAAGGGGGTTCCAGACACGGGGTGGGGGTCTTGTGCAAAGGCACATGACGTGCTTGGGGAACCAGATGGTTCAAGTAGTGGGACCTCACTAAGCCTCAGATTTTCCATTGGTAAATTTCTGCTTCACAGGCCTGTCTTGAGAATTCAATAAGGAGATTTTTATGCTAACTCTTTTATCTTATTCAGCTTTTCTCAAAGTAGGGTTTGGGGATCACCTGTGTCAGAATCATCTGAAGTACTTGTCAAAAATCCAAATTTCTGTATCCCAACAGAGAAATCCTGAATTTAAATGTGGGATGCAGACTATGGAGGAGACTTTTAAATAAGTACTTCAAGTGCTAAAGATGGATAACTACTGCCATCATCTCTAGGGATTCTGAGAAATGTAGAGATGAACTCAACAGACGCGCGGTGTAGCTAAGGGACTAAGTAAGCATGTTTCAAAGTTGGACTGCAGTGGGAAAAACACAGAAAGATATATTTGTACACATATTGGGAAGAGATATTTCCCCTGAGTCTTACGCCTTTATGTAGAAATGCACTTGGTATTTAAAAGAAGTCAAAACTGAAAACTTGTAAGAATATATATAGAGAGATACACTGTATTTAATGATGCAGAAAGTGCTATATGCATATATTATTTGACCTAGTCAGCATTAAATACCAAGGAATGCTAACTGCAATGCAGCAAGAAATTTGAAAGCTCTCCATAATTTTACTGGAAATCATGTATTATTTTCTCCCAATGAGCACTTCATGACCCTATATTATGACCCTATTTTTTTCTGCCAAAGGTTTCCCCCACAAAGGCTTTGCTCTGAAAATAATTGAACTAGTATCTATAAAAAAATACTTAATTAAGTGGGCCTACATATCACTGTAATTGCTTTCTACTGGCAAGTTAGTAGCCAAATAAAATGGGATATTATACAACTGTCAAGACTCAGGATTTACTATCATTAGTGCTGTTCAAATTGAATGTAATTGTGGAAGTTTTCATTACAGTGGAGAAGAGTTAAAAGCCATGACCTCTGAGCTAGGAAGGGGAAGTCTATAGTAAGCCAGGAAGAAAACTCTAGAGAATAAAGGTGGCAGGACAGAGGATGAGTGGGAATGAAATACATGAAGAGAAAGCCAATGGTACTGAAAATGGTGTGGGATTTGGAACAAGACCTGTATTCACACCCAGGCTTCTTCATGTATTTAGCAAAGTAATTAACTATATAATCCTCAATTTCTTCAGTAAAGTGGGGATATTATTGTCTATGTTACAGGGCTATTATGAGAGTTCAATCTCAACAGATATTGAAGATTAAAGCAAGTGATAACTATTACAACTGAACACAGGTATGTCCAACAGAAACTTAAAAATAAAAACAGATTTTATTTTTAATCCTCAGAATAAATTTCAACCAATGATTTGCTGCCTGAAGAATCAAACTCGAACTCTGCCTGTCCAATGTCATTAGTTACACATGGCTTAGAACCGTTCAACCTATCGATAGGCAAGCTCACTAGAGCATGCCTTTGGGAAGCAAGGTTCCTTTCTGCAGCATTTCATTTAGTCTGAGTTTTTCAAATACAAGGCTGTACAAACAGCTACTGGTTTTAAGTACACAGAGTTAGAAGATATGTTGGTGCTGGAATATTCTGATGCTTACAAACCACGTGGAGAGGGATTCATAACATCAGTTAGTATGTACATAAGAGTGCTCAGCATGTATTATCTTCTGTTAGATTTTCCATGGTTGAAAAAGAAAAGAACAAAGAAATATGTGGAGAAATTAAGTCACAATCACCCTAGCTTCTAGTCATAACCTTTAAACAAAGGTAAATGGGATGCCAGGGCTTTGTTTCCAGCCAGGCATGTTTTTCTAAGGTGTCAACTAGTGAACAACCACAAGTTCAGAAAATGTAAATAATGTGGGCTCCAAAGGGAAGCAGTAGATATCCATGACCTTTTTAAAAAAAGGGCAGTAGAATGTGAAGATGTTCACATGGGGAATTAGAATTTCAATGTGATGTCTTAAAAGGAAAATAAAATGTGAATGCAAATGTCCTTACAATCATCAGCTATCCAGCCAGACAGGTCCACAGCCCTTTAGCTCATGGAGTTCTGGAGAAGTCTGGGGAGAATGCTGTGAGGATGGAGATCAGAGCAATTTTGTGGTGCACGGGCTGTGGATTTCCTCTGGGCAGGCCCTTTTCAGGCTGAGCCATGTCCAACATGTCACCTTCTTTAGGAAGTCTTAAAGGGGTGATGTCCATGCATGTTGTGACTACTACTCAGGATCATATACCAGCCTCTGCCAGGAGAGCTGATCACCAGGTTTCAGGTAGCATGGAGAGAATCTGAGAAGCAGGGCTATGAGCAGGAAGTCAGCAGTATCATGTTCTTAAAAGCAGCCCCCAGGTTTGCTCGTAGACACTTATTTCCCAATAAGATCCACTCCAGCTCATGTTTACCTCCTCTATGGCCTACACCAGGCCATAGCGGACTAATGGATTCACTTGGGTTAAGCTCACTTGAACTCACCATTACTTATGAAGAATGGTACTTAGTAATCATGCAAAAATACATTCAGTTTTTGAGCCTTCTCTCCTGAATTCCTTAATTCCTATCTCACCTACTTCTCCTGGAATTATCTTACCTACTTCTCCTGGAATCATATATTAATAAAACACATTTAGCCATCTCAGGGATGTTGGAGGGGATCAAATAAAAAAAAAATTAGCAAAAATACTCGTTTATTTTATTTAGGTTGAGAAACTCAAATTATTTTTTGTACATCAGATTGACTATATAGAGTTTTAAATCAAATGTCAAAAGTCTGAAATCTATGACAAGAGAAATAAAATCTATCCAGTAAAGAAAACCCCCATGAATCATTTTCTATTCTTCTGTTACTGTAGTAATTTTATTGGAAAAACAAAATACAATGCTTTTTGGGAGACAAAAGCACAATCACTACTTCTAAACCTTTGTGGATGCAGCACAGAAGCAGAGATATTTTATTTAACACCAGAAGCCCATAAATGAAAAACCGAAAGTCATTGGTAACCAAGGAAACTAACAATGAATGGTTGGGTGTCACTAGAATTCTTTCAAAGGAAGATAAGAAGGGGCAGAAAAAGATAACGCAGCATAGGTTAGGTCCCGCTGCAAGAAAATATGCACTAAGCTAAAGCGTACTGTAAATACCATCCCTATTTGCATTTTGCTGATTTTTTTTGTAACAACATTTCCTGCTACAAACAATTCGACACAAGGAATACCTATTTTTGACCTTAGTCCCCAGAATTGTGTTTTATAATAAAAGAGATTCAATGTTTCATCTGCTTGTGACCTTTTGGGTCTCCCCAATTTTGCCTTCAAGGGCTGTCACCCCCAAAGTGCATACCAGGTACCATTTCCTGCCACAGTATTTATTTGCTGTTGTGATTGTGAAGTTATTATTCCTCGAATATGACATTGTCACTTGCACCTATTCATGATGCAGACCCAGATATCTGCATATACAATCATCTTTCTCCACTTTTAATAATCAAACACACTCACAGCCATACACGCCGAGGAAAGGGAAGAAATGGATGTAGAACTCTGAGCCAAGTAATAGACAACCTAAGCGACAGAACAAACGTATGGAGTGAAAAATAAAGGACATCCAGCTGGAAAAATAGCAAGAGAAAACAGGAACTGCACTTTGCCAAAGCCAGCTACACGGCACTGTACGTGTGGGAGGGAGACAGGGAGTGGAACAGCACTGTCATTACTCAGGGCTAGTCCTGCACTAGCTGGAGGAGGGGTCAGGGCAGGAAGGAGCCACAGGAAGTGCCTGAGGTAGGGAATTTGGCAGGTCAGAATGTGGTGAGAATGCTCCATGGTAGGAGGGAACAATTCATGTTTGATATAAACAAGTCTGTGTGTGCGTGTGTGCGTGCATGTGTGTGTGTGTGCGTGGGTGCATGCGTGTGTGTGCGTGCGTGCATGTGTGTGCGTGCATGCATGAGTGCATGTGCATGTGTGTGTGTGTGTGTGGGTACATGTGTGTGTGCGTGCGTGCATGCGTGTGTGTGTGTAAAACCAGGGTTTGCTTAGCTTATACACGGAGTATAATCTGCAGTGTGAGCAGAGGTTTGTGCAGTAAAAAAGCACATAATTAGAAATCTGGAGTTTATAGAATTAAAACTGAAAGACACTTTGAAAAAAGTCACCTCTCCCAGCTACTCACGCAGATAAATATCCATACCATTGGGCATATATGGCAGCTAGTTGTTTTCTATATTTTATGAAACGAGACTTCATGATCTTACAGATAGTATTATTACAACCGCTTATTGAGTGCTTTCTGGGTGTCAGAAGCTTCACTTGGAAGATTACGAGTATTATGTCTAATCCTCAGGATAATCCTGCGAGGTATGCACGATTATCCTTATTTCACAGATGAAAAGTCTGTGGTTCAGAGAACTTACATAACTTGCTCAAGGTCACACAGTTATTTGAATCTGGGATTCAGATCCAAGGCTGATTCCCAAATAGGAACATTCTCACTAAAGCATGCTGCTTTTCTCAGAGGTGCACTTCAGAGGGCACGATTCAGGAATCATTGCTGTGTGGTAGTTCACCTAAATCCTCTGGCCCTGGAAACATGTCTAAATATTTAAAACAATTAAAATTTTCTGACTTTACCATAAGCTAAAAGGAGCAAATTCCTTTGGTCATCCGCTGGCTTTTTTGTCAGTGACATAGGGCAGAAGTATCAGCATGATGTCATGGAGAGGTATCACATCTGCTTTCCTGTTCCTGTTCTTAGATGATGGCACTAACTAAGAAAACTATAAATTAAACCGCATGTGGTGCTGCAGTTTGAGGGAACCTAAAACTGCCAATTTGTGGTCTTTCTTTGGAAGCAAGTCAGGAATTTCTTGGCATGGAGTGAATGGACAGATCTTAGGTGCCATACTAAGATATTTTTAACGTGAGTGTTGTCATGCAGGAAGTTGCTTCCAATTTAGCTTAAGTAGTGGGCAAGGAAACTGTCTCCAGGGAGGCAACATCACCTGGCTCTGAATGGAGGCTGCTGGCATGCACCTTGATGGGATGAATGGAGCCAGAGGATTTGGGGGGATGCCAAGCAACAAATTAGTTCTGCAGCTAGTAGATGAGGTTGTAATTTCTTTTTCTTGGTCAGGAGGAGGGCATGAAATTTTGCAGGTGAATGTTCTGAAGAAGTCCCCATAGGCAGGTGGAATGTCAAAGCCTTCTGTATAAATTTGAGAGGTGACTAGGGTGACCTCTATACACATAACATGGGATCAAACCAGGGCTTAGAAAAGGAGTTGGAAAGTTGTGGCTGGTTAAATCATGCTTGCAGCCCTTTTTGGTATTGCTGAGTGAGTTTTGCATTTTAAAGTATTAAAAAAGGTAGAAGAATAGTCGACAGAGACCATATATGGTCTGCAAAGCCTGAAATATTTGCTAGCTGGCTATTTCTGCTGACCCTTGGCTTGAACATTGCACTATGAGACTTTAGGGCTCCTCTGTGCTTCAGGGTTACACTTGTGCTTTTTACCATGTCCTTAGTTGCTAGTTCAATCTCTCTTCTCTTTTAGATCTTTCCACTTAGCTTAAAAATATCTTTGTTTCTATCTGACTCTGTCTCTACTGACAAAGACTCTCCTTGAACCAAACTCAGGCTCCTCTGAGCCCTCTTCTAGATGAAGCCTCTGCCTTGGCTTATAAGGACTGTAGCCACTCTGCATAAACGACCCCCCCACCCCCACCCCCCGCCGCCGCCCCCAAACTAAGAGACTTGAACAAACTCTAGTACAGTTTCTAACAGATCAGGTTTGCTCATATGTCCCTAGCCCACCTTAAAAGTACACACCTGGGAAAGCTCAAGGCTGCCAAAGGAGTTTACTCTTTGTTCCAGCTAACATCCAAAGGAAGATGAGGCCCCTATTTCTCAGTGGGTGGGAAGGTAGGAGTCTAACATTGATAAGGGTCAATTAGCAAGCCCAAAGGGCCTAATCACATTGACCAACCCCCTACCTGCATTCTGTAATTTTCCACTTCTCTGATACTGCTTAAACCCTGCTTCCTATCACCTGCCCCCCACCCTCTACACCACTCTTCCTTTAAAACACCCAGTCACCTCTGCAGGAACAAAATGGAGCTCAGTTAGCACTGAACTCTCTTCCCTGTTTAAGTGGTTATTAAGTAACATCAGCTTTTAATTAGTGTCCCCTTCCTCTCTCTTTGTCACCTCCTACATTTTGTCCCTCAGAGTGGCCTTGGCCTTCATTCACCACGTCTAAGCTCTTTTTTTCTCTCCCACCAACTCCTCAATTCTCAGAAATCAGGGTGCTATTTCCCCCAAACTCCCACTGACCTGCTAGTGGCCTCCTTCTGTCATCATCCAGGGCCTTCTTTCTAAAACTGCCTGAGAATGCAGAGTGCTGTCGTCAGCTGGTTCCACTCCCCTGATTAACATTGGTCTTTTTCCCAGTCTACCCGCTCAGTGTCGGCACGCCCTGGGGCCTGTCCTTGGACCTTTCCCTACACTCTTCACACCCTTGTTAATGACTTCAAACATCACCATCTACTGTCCCTCCTCCTCTCAAACTCACATGTGCCGAGCCAATTATCTCATCCCCACACATCCTTCTCTTCATATTTCCTCTCAGTTAAAAGCAACTGCTTTTACCTGGTTGCCAAGCTTAGAAATGCAAATACCTTTCTCCTGTTCCTTTCTCACATTATCACAAAAGCTCATCTTATATGGGACATAGAAAAGGTAGTTAACATTTACTGAGCGTCTGTTATAGGTCAGAAAATCATGGTAGACACCCCACATAGGTGATATCACTAAACACTCACAACCACCTGTGACTCTGGAATTATTATCACCATTTACAAATAGAAAATTGAGCATTGGAGAGGTTGCTACCTTTCTCAAGGTCTCATTGCTAGTAAAAGGCAGATTGATTCCAGACCACATGCTCTGATATGCTTCTTGGGCAAGATAAAAGTGGTGGTACATGCTGGAGGCATACAGGGTGGAGCCAGAGGTAGATCATCAGACGCAGGCTTGGAGACAGAGGGAATATACTTGGATCAAGTCACTTTTGTTTCTTTTGCACACTTCAATGACAAAATCATGGAGCTAGATCTCCTGTTTCCAATTCATGCCTGCATGCATGAAAAACGAAGGCAGGCACCCACCTCCCTCCTCTTCACAAACTGCACTGCTGAAAGCATGTGCCAGGGTGAGCATTTGATCTTCTGCTACATGCAGAGACACCTTGGAGCAGGTGCCAAGGCCCCGGGGCTCAGGGCTGCATACAGACATGTCTCCCCAGAGATCCTTAATCTTCCCAGCACCTTGGGTTCACACAGCTTAGCTAGGCTTTGATTTAAAATTTTTATTTCAGAATAGTGGCAATAAAAAGCTTAGACAATCAAGTCTTTGTTCAAATTTCTGTCAGTTGTAGAGCTTGAGGAGGTTTGGCTATTTAGCTCATGAAAGAGAAACCACATCACCAGGGAAAGTGCTTCTCAGTGTGGCCCATTCAACTGCAGCCTGTTTCCCTCTTATTCAAAGATCTGACAAACTTCCCTCTGCGGCTTGTTTCAAACACTCCCTTGTTCTGTACCCCATGAGGTGTTATAAGGTCTGACTTTTTCTTATGTGGCTATTTCCTCACCCCCTCTACAACACTCGAAGGTGGCTCTGTTAGAAGAAGACAGCTAGTTACATTCTTACAAGTCTTTTGAGATGAAGATAGACTCTTCTTGAGGCAAGTTACTGTTGAGTCAGACTTTTTTTTTACTAGGCAGTCTTTGACAACACAACTCATTCATTTTAGAAGCTTCACTATGATGTGCCATAGAAATTTTGAATCACCTTAAGCAATTGCCCACTTTGCTTTTACAGTCTTGTCCCTTTTCCCTGCCATTGACTTCTTTTGCATCTCTCTGCAGGGTCAAGTAAGTCCTCCCTCCACAGTATGGATTTTCTACCTTCCCAAATTTGTTTGTATTGACATGAGAAAGTGTAATCAGTGGCTTGCAGTATTAAAGTGCTCATTTTCTTCAGGCTGTAAAAACTTTCTGAAGGTTACAAACTCTAGGAGCACTCAGGTGTAATGAAAACAATGCTTTCAGCAAGGAATTCACCACTCTGAATAGAATAATCTATTTTAAATTACATATAGCTATGCATTGTTGTTATTAACCTTGTATGAAGTGTTTGTCTAATATTCCAGATTCATGAAGTTTTGAAGACATTTAGCTAGCTAACTCTTACTAGAAGGGACTATTTCCAAGGAGGAAGAAGCAGTGAGGACAGTGATTTCTACCTTCACCTTTACTGTCTGGGAATTGTCCGCCAAAGTGTCTCTTCCTGCTCTACCTCATGGATTCTCCAGCATTTTCTGAGGTTGTTGGGAATGTGTGCACCCCCTACCCCCAAAGAAGACGGTGCAGTCAGTCCCTGGAGAAGGCACACCAATAGCAGCCTTTAACTACATGCAACTTCTACAGTTCACTGTGCCACAGCATGTTGTATCAGATATCAGCATTTTACGCTCTCTTTTCACTCTAACTTGGGCAACAGGAGATGTTTGGTCTTGGTTGCTACCTTTCTTCATATAAAGGCCTTCTATTGGGACTTGCTGCTTAGATGAAATTTAAAACAGAATCCTTGATAAAGATCTCTCTTCCCTGCATACTAGAGCTTCTTAATGGCAGAAGTCACCTGAAGATCTTATTAAAAATGCATATCAAGTCAGTAGCTTTCAGGTGGGGTTTGAGATTCTTGCATATCAATGTGAATCACACTTTTGAGTGTAGGGTACCAGATGTGGGGGCACTGTGAAAACATCTTCCCCAAAGCCCATGCTCCAATTTGGGATGCACAAGGTCTTTCCCTGTTCTGTTGCTCCTCATCGCATCACACCTCTGTGCTAATTGCACACAAATCCATCCCTCTGCTGGGCCTTCAGTCTCTTTGGCGCTCCTGTGCCCTCTCAATAGGAGCTTATATTCAGTTCGTAAAGATTTCCAATCCATCAAACATCATGGTTTGGCTCCTGTCTATCATTCTGGGCTGGTCTCCGGTCCCGCTCTCACCTTGACCACCTTCCAAGGAACTGATACTGGCTGAGAGGTTGCTATTGGTCGGGATCTGACCCTTGGCCCCTACAAAGTCCCCATGCTCTTTCGTTCCTTAGGGCTCTTGCACACACTGCCCCTTTACCAGGAGTCCTCTCTCCCCTCCTCTGCTGTTGAGTGGAAAATGGTGCATGTCACCTCCTCTGGGAAACACTCCTGGGGTCCCCCAGGCAGGGCTGCTTGTACCCTTCTCTCTGCTCCCACAGCTTCCCAAATAGACCTGTTTGACTTTCTTCATTTGCCTGTCTGTATGCCCCAAATGCACTCTTCAGAGTATGAGTTCCTTAGGGGCCTTGAAAGTGTCTTGTCATTTCTACCGTCCATCCCAGTGCCTTTCCCTGTTCCTCTAATTAAGGCAATAAAGAAAACCCTATTTACTTTTCAGAACAGTCAAATCCTCTCCCAACTCCTAGGTTAGGTGAGCAGCACCTGAGTGATGCCGTCCATAGATCACTATACTGCAACACCAGGAGTGAAGGGGAAAGAGAGCAGGAAAGCACTGACAAGGACTAAAGGCCAGAATGTGTCCACAGAGTTCCCTACAATTTGTGTTGGAGAGTTGACAAGTCATGTTGAATACAACAGAATTAAATATTCCCACATGCTACTCTGAGAGTTTGTACCTCATTGTGGTGAAGAGCTTCAGGACTTGTGTCTCTGCCACTGGCTTCCTACATAGGAGAGGTCCTCTGGGGATAATTATATTAATCCATCAGATGGAAACAGCCCAGCCAACTCAGTAAAGAAAGTGGAGAACACACATCTAAATATCTAATAGAAACTGTAGGTATTTCATTCCCCAATCTGTTCATTAGAGGCCTTTTTTAGAGGTCAGATGTCATTGCGAATACCAGTCAATTTGTTTTAATTAGCATATGAGGACAACTCATGAGAGGGGTTTACAGCAGACTCGGGTAGTTGGCTGACTTGTCCCCTTCCCCACTCTCTTGCCCTTTCTGGCTCAAGAACTTGCCAGCAAAGGTCTACTGTAGGCTTCCTGGGAAAATTGCTTCCTAACATAGATGCTGTCCCTTCCTCTTCCTCCTTCTTCTTAAATGAACATAAAAAAGATGGCAGAAACTGAAGCAGCCATGCAATGATTGTGAGGTAATGGACAAGAGAATCAAGGAAATTTCTGCGCTGGCCTTGTAGATTTGTTGAAACAAATCCTAGTAATTTTACATGAGAAAAATAACTATTTAAGCCACTGTCGTTGAGTATGTGCTATTTGCAGCTGAAAGCATTTCTAATTAAAACAGTATTTAAAACTAACATAGTTTTAGAATGAATATTGAATGTGACAAAACCCTATAATATGTGCTAATAATGAATGCAACAATAGGAAGACAAACTGACACGTATTCAAGACTCCCTCGATGTCTGTAGAACTCCGATTCATAATTCCAGTGCCAACTCATTATATTTCCTTGGAGGCTAGATGAATACTTGGGCTGGAATCAGTAGCTTAAGCCAAATTGAGCTGCCACAGGTCCAGAGCTACCCTGAGTAGGAAATACATCAGCCTGACTTAGTTCAGACCATTTTACTGGGATGTTAGGTGACCTGAGCCTTTATGAACTTATGGAGGAAGCTTTCTCCAGTTGGTCCAGAAAGAGGAATTTCCTCTTTCTGAAAAACTCATATATTTTATAGTTGTTACAAGTAGTAAAAAAACAGGGAGACTTGTGTTTTCATTAGGTTAAAAGAAAAGAAGTAAATAATTAACACTTCCCTTGAGACTTCCAGACTGTTCTGGGATATCCTAAAAGTATTTCTGATACCTTTCACTCACTGGGAATAGAATGGGATCTGTGACTCTAGGGTAATTGATACCTGTTTCTAATGACTGCCATAGTACTAAGAAGACTGAATGAAGATACTCATATTCACAGCTCCATAGGGGCTCCTGGTGATGGGGTAGGGGGTGAGGCAGGCACTGTGCTTATTCATCTTTGTATTCCAGGATTAAGTATAGAACCTGATACTCAATAGAAAGTTTCTATTAATAGTGAGTTGGTAATTCAAATCTCATTGGTGTACTCTAAGTGTATTATACTTGCAGAAAATCAACTTAGTGACTAATAATTCAGATTATGTAAACATTCAATAGCACAGTCCCCTATAATTATGTTTATATTTGATTAGGACAACTGTGATTTATGCCTTCTCATTTAATTTGTTTTAGTACAATACACATTAGAAGTGAACTTGGAGGGTTTTCTCAGTTAAAACAATTTTCTCATTGAGTTTTAGAATCCATTTTCTCAATGGAAACCAGGTATGCAGCCAAAAAGGTTTCAGATTTCTTTTCTTTCTGTTTGCCAATTTTTATATTCTATTTCACAGAAATAAAACACTGAATAATAATTTCTCATTGTACATACATATAGCACTATTTTTCTTTACTTACATTAATGTCAATAATCATTTAAAGAATGATTAAATTATTCTTGGTGAGCAACCAACAGCCCAAGTGGAAGTGAACAAATTCTTTAAAATACATGTTTATAAATTGAACAAGTACTTTATTGACCATTTATAATAACCTGGAATTGGAATTGTTGATATACGTAATTTACTTAAAGTTCACATAGGTATTGAAAGGGATCAGGATATGCCATCCCAAAGTATGCCCTCTGACATAGGATAATTTTGAACTGAAGGTAATTAAGAATCAACAGAGACAGGAAGAGTTCTTCTCTGCCCTCCCTTATTTGCCTAAAAGCAGGGCATAAATTACCCCCTTTCCTATACTAGGATGAGAGTGACCTTTATCACTGAAGACAGAGAGCCAACACTGAGATGAGTGTGCATAAACAAATCTTACTAAAATCACCCTTACCTTACATTAATTTCCCCATATACTTTCTAGTCACTCTGTACAGCTTATCATCTTTTGAAGCATAAACTCTCTTTCCTATGTTAAAAAGGATATACAACCTCCCAAGCCTAACTGTTTCTTTGACTTTCATTTCTTTCTGTTAACCTCCATGCATGTAAAAATATCCATATTCTTTTTCTCCTGCTAATCTGTCTTTTGTTGGTTAAATTCACAGGCCCCCATTCACTGAACCTAAAAGGGTAAAGGAAACCTTTATTTACTCCCCAATAGTATTATTATCCCTCTGTTATGTAACCATGAAACCTTAATTTTGGTTACCTGGTTCATAAGAGGTGGTGTCTGGAATAAAGCCCAGGCCTGTCTGAGGATAAAGCCTCATGTCGACTTAGGCCACAGTGCCTGGAGGAGGTGGGGGAGCATCTCCAGGAGGCACCACTTTGCTTTCTGACCATGAGATATTCTTCAAGAGCAGCAGCATGGAAAACCTACTCCCACAGAGCAGGAGGAGTTAGACATGGTTCCTTTAGAAACATTTTGCTGTATTTATAAATGATTTTATTCACAAAATTACATTATATTCTCTTTCTGTCAGAAACAAATTATTGTGAGACACTCTGAGAGAACATAGCATTCACCAAGAAATTTTTTAAAAATTCTTTTCACTGTATGATTATATTTCATATTATAAGGCCAGATGTTATTCAGTCTAATTTCTCATTATGATTAAATGAAGGATAAACTGATTTGGGAAGATTGCAGGATTGAGGGTTGAGGTTGGAGAGGTTTTAGACCGTTTAAAGGCAACAACTGATTGAAAAAAAATGACTCCTGCTTTATTTTTAGAACTTATGAAAATTTTGTATTTTAAGCCAACATGTTTACTTATTTAAAAAAAATAGGTTTTAAAAGTTTTCGCTAGATTATAATACATTCACATGGCTCAGAAACAAAAAGTCTAAACAGGTTAATGAAATTGCTGTGCCCCACCACTCTCATCTCTCCATTTGCTAGCCTCCTGCTAAATAGGTCACAGTAAGTTCTAGTCACTTCTCTATGTTTCAGTATGTTTAGAGCATAACCAAGTAAATAAAGTGTATGTATACACACATACGAACACACACATATCCTTTAATTCCTCCCTTTAAAATGTATTTTAGCATATAATACACTTTATTCTGCACTTTGCTTTATTTTCACAGTTGCTTTGTATTCTATTGTATATACATACTGGAGTTTATTTAACTGTTCTTATTTGATAGACATTTAGTTTCTAATTTTTTTGTTAAAATGAATAACTGTACAAAAATTTTGACTTCCAAGTGTATCTATAAATAAATTTCTAGAACTTCAATTGCTGACTCAAAGTATGTATGCATTTACAATCTGACAGATATCTCTTTCATTGGACTTGAGCCAATTGACTCCTCATATGAGTCTATTTCTCCGTGGCCTCATCAACTCAGTGGGTTATCTATTTTTTGAAATGTCCATCTTTGTCTGCTGTTATCTTTTTTAACTTGAAGTTTGTTTCATCAGATATCAGTATGGCAACTCGTGCTTTTCTCTGGTTACCATTTGCATGTAGTATTGTTTTCCATGCTTTCACTCTGAGTCTGTGTTTGTCCTTATGGCTAAGGTGTGTCTCTTGGAGACAGCATATACATGGGTTTTGTTTATAAAGCCATTCTGCTACTCTGTGTCTTTTTATTGGTGAGTTCAGTTCATTTACATTTAGAGTGACGATTGCTATATGAGGATTTCCTATGGCCATGACTTCTTCCCACCCGCCTCTTCCCTGCCTTTTTAAGATTTCTTTTTTTGTTGTCCCAACTCTATTCCATATGTTCTGATGTCTTGTTTCAGGTTGAAGAGCTTCTTTTAGTATTTCATGAATTGTCAGCCTTGTGCTTGAGAATTCCCTCAGTTTTTGTATGTCTGAGAAGGTCTTTATTCTTCCTTCATATCTGAAGGATAATTTTGCTGGATAATTTATTCTTGGCTGGAAGTTTCTCTCTTTTAATGTTTTGAATATTTCATTCCACTCCTTCCTGGCTTGTAGAGTTTCTGCTGAGAAGTCTGATGCCAGCCTGATGGGTTTTCCTTTAAAGGTTATAATTCTTATTCCCCTGGCTGCCTTGAGAATTGACTCTTTGTCTTTGTTTCTGACATCTTCAGTATAAACTGTCTTGAAGAAGATCTGATAGAGTCCAGGTAGATAGAGGACCTATTTTTTTCTTGAATTTGGGGTTCCAGATCTTTCCAAGGGTTTGTAAAGTTCTTGTCCACTATTTGCTTGAGTATGCTCTCTGTAGAGTATTTTTCTGCCCCTTCTTCTAAGCCTATTATTCTGTTTTTTTCCTAATGGAGTCAGATAGTTCTTTCAATAGAGTTATTTCAATCCTTTCAACCCTGAAGTCCCTATCTTCTTCTTTTTGTGTTGTTCCCAAGTTCAGATCTTCAATATTACTAATTCTTTCCTCTATCTGGTTAGCCTTGTTTCCTATGGCAGTTATTTAATTTCTCTCTTCTTTTATTGCATTATTTATCTCTTGAATTTCCATCTGATTCTTTCTTATAATTTTAATTTCTTTGTTAAAATTTTCCTTTGGTCACAAATTTCTTTACTGAGATCATTCATCTCAGCTATGGTGTTCTGCCAATATGTTTTCATTTCTGTGAGACCTTTAGAACTGCAGCCTTGTATTCTACGTCACTTAGTTTAAAAACTTCTAGATCTATAAGATCCTTTTCTAGAGATTTTTCATTTTCATTCTGAGTGGCTTTAAGTTTCAAGGTATTCATAGTGTTTCTCCGCATAGCAGTGGGGGACACCATGGCATCCTTTCTGGCCATGAAGTTCCCTCCTGTGACAGTTCCAGGGAGGTCTCTCCTTTCTTTTCCCAATTGGTATATCTTCTCAATTGGTATGTCTGTAGAGCAGACACTAGGTGGCACTGGGTGGGGCAAGTTTTGGGAGAGAGTTAGGGGAGTTTATTAAGCAGTACCTTTGGCCTCTACCAGAGCTTGGGGGCAGGGCAGTCTGCAGTTGCTCTGCTTCTTTCCATTGTCAGAGAAACTAGGGGAGAACGGGGAGCCAATGGAATGCAAGCCAAGGCTATTCACATTAGTTGGGGGCAAGTGCCACCCACTCAGCCTTTCTCACTTCTCCCGAGCCTATGTTTTACCCAGGGCCATGTTTCAGCATTTCAGCATTTCCACAGCAGGCGGTTGCTCTCAGTTTCAAGCACCCAGAGCTGTGGTGCCACAGCTAGGGGCCCTATTCTTGTCTAAGGCAATTCAGATGTTTTGTTTAGCCCCTATGCTACCCAGGTTGGGGCTCCTGGACTGTCCCTAGCATGCTGCTGCTTGGTCCAACTTGCTCACAGTCTCACAGGGTTTTAGCCAGTCTCACCTCCAGTCTTACTGCCCTTTGACCCCCTCTCCCTGCTACCTGATATCATGCTGCTCCTGGACCAGTGTTCCCTGATTCCTTCCTAGTTCCTTCCTAGTTCCTTCAGTTAGCCAAGGTCAGGTTGGGTCCATCTCTGCTCCCTCCCTTCTCTCCCACTCACCCCCCTTTCTCTAACCTTCAGGCATTTTCTGGCAATGTGTGGATCTCTCAGCTGTCACTGTGCCACTCAGGGTTTCCTGTGGTGGATCCCAGCTGGCTGTTCAACTGCATTTTCAACTGTATTTTCCAGGAGAGGTTTCAGAGATCCCCTCTCAGGTCGCTATCTTGCTGAGCTACTCCAGGTTATCTATTTTGTAAAGTTTTGTTAATTTGACATTTGAAAAATGGTATCTAAGTGCAATTTGAATTTTTATTTCTCATATGATGAGTGAGGTTGAACATCTTTTCATTTAAGCCATTTGTAATTCTTTTCTTTTTTTGTGACCTATATTATTTACATTCTTTGCCCATTTTCTGCTTAATTATTTTCTTCATTGATTTCTAGGAGCTCTTTATAGAATTGATAAGTTAGTTCTTTGTGAGGGAGAAATATTTTACTATTTGTTTGACTTTTGATTTGGCTTATGGTGTTTTTCTTTTTGTTGTTGCTTTTTTTTTTCGTTTTTGTTTTGCCACTAAGAAGTTTTTTAACTTTATATATTTGAAGTTATGATTTTTAAGAATTTCATTGCTCCTTGATTTTAACTTATAGTTGGAAAGGCTTTCTTTACTCTGACATTATATAAAAATTCTTTCAGTATTTTCTTATATTTTCATGGCTTCATTCTTCAATTTATTATTTACTGTCATGTATGGTATGAGATATAAGTCAAATTTTGTTTTCGTTTCCCAGTTGCACTCAGTGGTTTCATTATCATTTATTGACTAGTCCATTCCCACTGATTTGCTATATTACGTTGCTCATATACAAAAATCCCATCTATAACGAGGTCTATTTTCAAATTTGTGATTCAATTACATTGGTCTGATTGTTTATTTATGCCTAAATGGCACAGAATTCTACATGTTAAGCTTTTAATGTTATAAAACTTAGAGGGGGTTGGTTCCCTTTCGTTGTTCATTCTCAGAGTTTCCCTGACTATTTTGTTTTGTTTATTATTCTATTTCAACCTAATCACCTGTCTAATTACAAAAATGGAGAGAGAAAAAGAGAGAGAGAGTGCTCTAAATACCTTTACTTATTATGATTGAGTGAAATTTACAAATTGACTTAGAAAGAGTTGCCATATTTTTGATGTTTGAGTGTTCCCATCTACATACAACATGTCATTTGTACAAATAACCATAGTCATTTGTACAAATAACCATGTCTATTTTAATATTATATAAAATTCTTCCCCACCCCCAATCATTTAGTAAAATTGTGCTTTCAGAGAGAAAATACTACCAGTCACATTTCTGAATCATCCCAGTAGGTATGCAAACGTTTTTTAGAGAAGTTTAAGTTCTAAGGCGTTGTATTTGTTTAAGATAGAAAATATTTTCTCCTTATAGTATAGTTGGTTTATAACATGAACCATGATCATTTAAACTGCAGATTAGCTGTATTTTCCAAGTGGCTTAATGATCCCGCTGAACTCTTCCTTTGTGGCCCTACACTTACTTCCCCTTGCCCCATATACAGTGGTAGGCTCTTAGCAGCCATTTTATAAAACCTGCTTTGCTTTGGCCTCAGTGATAGGACTCGAGAAAATCTCAGATCTGTATTTAGAAATTTAGAGTTGGGATTGAGGGAGAACAATTTCATTTCTTTTGGTGGCTGGACCTGTTGACAGGTAAGCTCTGCTATATATGACTGAGAAGGAGACAAAGCTGGTCTAGAAAGAGAATAAGGAAGCAAATGCTCAGAGACTGAGATGAGAGCAAAGACAGGAATCACAGAGCAGTCCCTGGCTTTAGTGCTTTCCAGGTTGCCTTCCTATCCTTAGATTCTCTTAAACATCTTTGTATTCTTGTATTTATTTAAGCTGCTTAAGAGAGCCAGAGTTGATTTTTGTTTCTTGAAACATAAAGTAAATTAATATAGCCAATCAATGCTTCCATGTGAAGTAATCTGTCTTAATTTCACAATGATATGAAATAAAAACTTTAAACTGTCCCAACTTAAAAATGCTCTTAAATATCTAACAATAAAAAAATCTAACAATAGCATTAATGAACATTAATAAATGTTCATGCTTACCAAGTGATAACTTTAAGCACTTAACATACTCTCTAAGTTAATCTTCCAAACAGGCCAATCCTATTTTACAGATGTGGACACTGAGGCACAAATATGTCAAGTAAATTGTCTGCTTACAGTTTTGAGAAACTCAAGATATAAACCCAGAGACTGAGGTATCACCTGTGAGCTATAGTGCGTCAAATACTGACTTTGCCTCACAAGAAGCTGTGGGAAAGTTTAAGCAACTCATTCTTGAATGTGGCCCAAGCTATCCTCAACTGTGGCTGCCAAGCTTACCTGGGCAGTAAGCATTCTGATGACATTGTTGAGTGCAGAAGTGGTAGCCAGAGTAGAAGGACTAACTTGCAATTTGGGGAGAGGCAGTGCCTACTTCTTCCCCTTGGCTGGATGAGAAGCCCTCAGATTAGAAATGTGCTCTGAACCTGGATACCAGGTTACCACATTCTGCCAGCGAAATGCTTCTTAGGAATTGGCTTAAATCTTGAGAAATAGAGCCATATGAAAGAGAAAACAATTTCAAACTACTCAACTTTAAATACAGAAATTATGCCATGGGCATAACTGTTTAATATTAGGAGAAGGGCATTTTGGGGTCTACTCTTCTTTCAAATAAATATCTGATTCTGTTTTTTTTTTTTTAAAGTGGGCACATTGAAATAAAATGGAGCTATTAATAATTCACAAAACATGGTAAAAATATATTTTTGTAAAACAAGCATTTTGGAAAAGAAGCCTTTGCTGGCTTTGGAATTTCTCAGCCATGGAGCCCTCCAACACTTTGCCTCTGCTGAGCACCTGTAGGTTAAGGGATGTTTCTGTTCATCAGCTCTTGCTTCGAATGCAATTTGCATTCACTGAGGTCTGGTGATGTGCACACCATGTACCCTTATCCCAGTTTTGCTCATAATTCATTTTCAGGCCTTGCTTTCAATTTTGAAAAGAGGAGTAACTGAGGTTGCTCTGCTGGTGTGGAAGAAGCAAAGTATATGGTATCTATTGGGCAAAGTGATAGGAAAAATGTAGATAATCTAGATCTGACTGAAAATCCTGGGTGGTTGCCTCTCTGTTATGGTAGGAACATTTTCACAGAGCTCAGAGCAGAGACAAAGTCTGGGAATTGTAAAGGGATGGTAGGGTGGTGAGGTGGTGGGAGGTGTGATGGGGAAGTATGATGGATAGAGGTGATGGGGAGGGGTGGGTTACGGACAAGAGACCCAGTTCAGTGGTTTGCAACACTCACTATATAACAAAACCATATAGGAGCTTTTAGAAAACACCAATACCTGGAGTATTTTGTTGTTGTTATTGTTTTGTTTTATTGATCTGGCATGAAGATTGGGCCTCTATCATTCAAAAGCTCCTCCAGGTCACTCTTATGTTCAGGCCTGGGAAACCACTGTGACAGATTATAGACAAGTCGGAGGTAGGGAAGGGGGAAAAGGAGTGTCCCTAGAGGGAGCAGCAGACACTGACAGAGGAGGGAAGGCTGCCTTGGGGCTGCTGTCACAACAATGAACAGGGCTCCAATGGCTAAGGATAAAGCCATTACTCCTGCAGGATGTCAGATATCAAGGACTCTTTCTATCAAGAAAATTCAGTCTTGCCCATGGTAAAAGTGCTCAACGTGGCATATGAAGAGCTCCTAACCCAGTTTTACCACGACCAATTCTAGATGTTGCTTTCCTGAGAGTGGGCATGAATGCTGCTCGTTAATCCTTGCTGTGTGTGTGTGTGTGTGTGTGTGTGTGTGTGTGTGAGCGCTTTCTTGTAATTACCCAATATCATTTATGCAGTAGTGTTAAGGCAGTGTGTGGAAAAGAGGTTTCTTGGAAACTGCTAGGTTAAAGAAAGTTGGTAAAGAACTCCCACAGCCTTGAAAGGTTGAGCTTGGGTTAGTGTTAGAATAAGATCTCTGGATGAGAGGATGTGGACAACATGTGAAGTCTGCACCTACAGCCACAGGATTGATCATTATTCTATAGACACAGGTTTCCAAGTTAATTAGACTCAGAAACTGCAATTGTAATTTAAGACTGCATCAGTGAAATATTTGTCTGGTGATGAAGGAGGAATTTCATAATTAGTATTTTGACTATTCTGTGAAATCAATGACAAGTTATTTTGACTACTGTCAATTCAAAAATAGGAAATGTTTAATCAGTGGCTACAGTCTTCTAGTACAAGTAACACTCAGCAAAGAACCAGTAGGTGACATCCATTAAAGGTGCTTGGATTTGAACTATGTTAACTAAAAGGGGCTCATTAGTTGACTTCGCAGGGTTTTACATGGATAAGATTATACAACCAAGAAAATCCTGCATTCTTTCTACAAAGGACAGAGAGTTCCTTTGTGAATGGGCTATGCACTGGTGTTTCTAGAAATTGTACACTGAGGGTAGAGCCCCGGGCTAGCTTTTGCTCAGGTGACTTAAATTTAAACAAAAACAGTGGTTTTTCAGCCTTGGTTGCCCATTAGAATCATCTGGGGAGCTTTTAAAAGGGCTGACTGTGTCTCCAACCAAATAATTTAATACCTCTGGGATAGGGGTCCAGGCATCAATAGTCGGTAAAGCTCTCCAGGTGATTCCAATGAGCAACCAGGGTTAAGTGCTAGTGAACTAGAGCTCCTGGTGAGGCACTCAGTTTCTCCTACTGCTCTAGCTCTATCCTGAAGATTGCAAGATAAATGTAAACATTTCTAGGAACTTTTCAAGAAAATCCATACAAAAGAATCATATTATACCATATATGATAATCATAGTGTATGCAGAATGTATACAATTCTATAACAACAATAAATATTATGAATTATCTTAACCAATAGTAAGAAAAACCATGTAAGGTAGGTAAAATTATTACCTCTATTTTAAAAATAAGGAAACTGAGGCTTATAGAAGCTGCTGGCTTTTACAAGAAGGGTAAGAGAAATTTTTATTTACCATGTCTTTTTTTATTTCCTGTACGAGAACTTGGTGGACAAGGGGTTAGAAAGAAATTAGGCCAGGGGAGTTGCTAGACAGAACAAGATGAAGAAGTCAAGGCTACACCAATAAAGGAGATTTGATGGCTAAATGTCTCCCCCATGAGCCAATTTTATCTTAAGTTTAGACTTCAGATCCTTGCAGCATTCCTGCCCACCTCTGCAGAAAAATGACCAAGCTGAGTTTATTTGAAAAATGCCTAAAACAAAAGACCTAATAAGTAAATGAACTCAAGAAACCCTTGGCTAAATATCACTGAAGTTGGGCTAAAAAGGTGGCAAGCTTTTAACTTCATAAAACTGGAGAAAATCACTGCGTGTTACAAGATTTAAAAACAACAGCAGCTCAAGAGGGAGGTGCTGGGTTCTAGTTCGATAATCTTTTAGCATTGAGAATGCCAGCTGGTAAAGGGGAAACCTTTAGAGCTAACACTTTCACCAGATGTCTTATAATCGTATCTGGCAGCAGATGGGCACATGAGGCTTTCCAATCCTCTTATCACTCCCTGCATGAGAGAGTGGAGACCCGGGTTACCGGAAAGAATGTGGGAGATGGGAGTGAAAAGTGGCTTTTCTTTCCCCAAGGAGGTGAAAAAACCCTTCTGCTTAGGACTAACAAGAAAGAGAAAGAAGAGAGAAACTTTACAAGTGAGAGGTTTCATTTTGTAAACATGATGTACTAGGCTTTGAAAATTAAAAGGAGGAGTAAAATAAAAATTTGTGGTTGGAAACACGCTTACTTATGTTTGTTCTCCACCATATTTTGTCTACCATATGTTCTCTACCATGTTTTCTAGATTACTCTAGGGGAGGAATAAAATAAAACAAGTTGGGAAACTTTAAAGTTACAAGCCAGTAGAAAATCTCAGTGAGAAACAATTTTTTTTTTAATTCATTTTTATTGTTAGACTTATTGGGGTGACATCTGTTAGCAAGGATTACATAGGTTTCAGGCATACAATTCCACAGTGCATTGTCAACTTGATGCATAATAAGTTCACCACCTAATGTGACCCCTCTTTCCATCCCCTTATATTTAGCTTCCCACCTCCTATCCCACCCCCTCCCCTTTCTCCCCTCCCTAACCCACTCGTCCCCAAATAAACATTAAACTATCGATTGTGTCCATGGGTTATTTGTTTGTTCAGTTCTTTTTTTCTTTGCTTTCAGTTTTATATTCCGCATATGAGTGAAATCATGCAGTTCTTTGTTTTTTCTGTCTGGCTTATTTCACTTAGCATGAGAAACAATTTAAATATTGCTTCTGAGGAAATTTTAGGAGCTATAACCAAATGATTTATCATTCTTAATGTCTATTTTGTTATGTCTGGTTATGAAATGTGGGTAGTTTTTCATGATTTATGTATTACTTCAAAAACATTTGCTAATACAATGAGATGCAGAGAACAGATACCCATCACACTCATGAGGAAGTCTTTTTTTCTATGTAAATAATAATGAAAAAGCTCAGATAGACACCAAGTTATATGGCAATTACATCTCAATGAAAAAAAAGAAGAGCACCATTAAAAAAAAGAGAGAGAGAAAGTTCTGTTAGAATCTAATCTGAACATGTAAATGAGTTTTATAATCTCTCCCATTTATTTCTTCTTTCATATAAAGCTTTTCCCCACTCAATCTAAGAAAGAGTTTGTTACTAAAGCCACAGGCACATCAGCAAAAAAGAGTGATTAGACACCAGAGAAATCTTCTCACATTTTACTTGAAAAAAGCTGCCAATAAGGAGAAGTATGTACTTGGATACTACTCTTTCTCCAGAAGAAATCAGTTCTGATTTTTAAGTTTACCTTGTGAAAGAAAAACAATGAAATGGAGTTGGCGTTGTGAAGAGATTAATCTAAAATGGACCCAGGAGGCTTCTGGGAACTTGAGCTAACCCACGCCCTCCAGGTGAAACTGAGCTTTTGAATGGGGATGAACCAAATGGCTACATCCTGATACAGATCCTGATATGGGCTCTACATTACCGAATTCTCTGTTAAAAAATACATTTTTCACCTAGCAATAGAAATAAGCAATTAATCATGTATACCATAGTGGAAGTCTACTTGCCAGTACCAATCATAACTCTTTCAAAGCAACTTGTGTAAATGTTTTGGAAGCCCCCTTTTTTCTGTTTTTATAAACTCTGTCTCCTTTCCCCTCACAGTTGGGGTTTCTACCAAAATTTGTGCATCAAAATTGCAATTCCTAAAAGATTCAGAAATAAAGCTTTCATTTGCTTTACAGTTCTCAGTCAAAATTGAATGACAACCTAAAATGAAAATGAAATAAATGAGGGCTACTTACTGAGAGATAATTATTCTTCTTTATAACAAAATTAGCTCATTCATGTATCCTCTCTACCTAATTTATTGAGCGTATTATGTTCTCTATGGTGCATCAAGGGAGGGAGTCACATGGTCATTCAAGTGAAGCTACTCATGATTCTAATTTAACTTGGGAGTTGGTGATCTAAAGTCTGATATTGCCACCTTTCTCTATCATGTACATTACTGGTGATCGAAAGTAATACCTAGTTTATTCTCACATTCAATTTTTATTATTTTTTATTCTTCTCAAGTTATTTGGCATTCCATGTGGAAATAAGACAGACTGTCTAGGAAATAATGTGGTCCCCTAACACAGGCAACATGCACTTCCTTATTCCCTGTTCTACTTTAAACCCAGCTTGCCTTATTCTTGCTCCTCCACCCACAGGATACGTTCACTTGGGAAAAGCTAATCTGTCTTTAATACAAGTCAGCCTTAGGACGCATCATGTAAGGGGTAAATATGCTTCTAAAATCATGTAATATGGTCTGAAACCAAAGACATATTTTTCTTTCAATATTTTAAGTTATCTGTGCAATTCTCTGCATTAGAAGAATTAATCAAGAGTTAAGTATTTAGTGTGAAGTATCTTAATTAAGCCTAAAATAATTGCTCAATTTTTTATTATTTAGGATGCACTTTTTTTGAAATTTATACATACTGCTCCTAAAAATGTACAATTCTAAAGAACTCCAGTTCTATAGAAATTCCTGTGTGATTTATAAACAGCACATTTCCCAGCTATGCTGGAGAGGAGAGAAAAGACTATGTAACAGATGTTGGTAGTGCATACACTGAATGAGGCTCATTTGGCCATCAGTATATTTATAATCTAAAATATTTCCCCCAACACCTTAAAACTGCAAGAAGATCATAGAATAATTAAGGAGTTCTGACATATGGAAAATTCAAGTACATTTCCAAATGTGCACTTTTGGGTAATTATTTGATGTCAGTGGTTTTATATATGTTAATTTAAATAATTAATCCACACGAATCTGGCATATAAATAAGTAAATTTTAGTCACTGATATGTGAGGCTTTTTTAGTTTCTTTCCAAGAGCCAAATGATATTTTTCATTGTGTTGCTTGAAAACATTCCCTCTCACCCCCATAATACTGCCCTGTATATCACATAAGGATTTTTATTCACTTTTTGAAACAAAAAGAAATATTACTTTAACAAAAATATTACACATATAAATAGTTTAATATGCCAAACAGTGCTACAAATCTTAATAAAAAATAGTAGTCTTCTGTATCCTACCTTATCATTTCCCCATCCTTCAGAGGTTTGAGCTGTTTCTTATGGCATTAACTTCCATATTTCCCAATAATTTACATACTACTTACCTCAATGCATGTGCTTCAGACACTCACTATTAAAAAAGGCTTAATTTTCTTTATGATAGGTGAATATTCTTCCTCCACTCTCAATATAATTATACTTCAACTTTGGTTAGGTCCATACATATTCAGTGTTTTCATTATAATGACAAAGTAAGGATTATTCACTGCTGAGCCAGAAATATAATTACATTTCCTTTTGTGAATTACATTTTATTGATCCTATAGTTATTTCCGCCCCCCCTCCCTTTTTTTTAATGTGGGTAGTTCCCTGGCTGGAAATTGAACCCAGGCCATAGCATTGACAGCACTGAAGCCTTAGCCACTACACCACCAGGGAACTCCTTGATCCTATAGTTATTAAGTGGCTTTTTAATTTTCTCATTTCTTTGTGAACATCTGATTGAGTCTTTCCCACAAACTCCAACAGCTCTATAAAATGCCTCTCAACATGATTTTGTACATGGTCACAACTGTCATTTAATGTATTGGTCTGTTTCTCCCCCGAGACATACCTCCTAGAGTCCTGCAGTTCTCTGCTCCCATTTTGACTGGTTGTGCTCCGGCCTGAAGCAGTGCTGCCATGCTGGGACTTCCTTTCACTCTCATCCTGGAGGCTTCCTTCATCTCTTTCCTCCATTGGAGCTGCACTTGTCTTCCTCCTTCTTGGTTCACTCCATTTAGTTTTCTGGAATACATTCTTCAGTAACTTCTTGAGTAATGGTGCAGAAAGGTAATTTTGTGTGTGTGCTTGCATGACTGAAAATGTCTTTTTTCTATACCTTCCTATTTACTAACAGTCGGACACAGATGTCTTGGTTAAAGATGATTTTCTTTCCGTTTCTTGAAGTCATTGCTCTATTGTTTGCTAGCTTCCAGTATTTTCATTGAGAAGTCCAATACTCTTTTATTCCTTTTCCTTTTGTTCATTTGTTCCCTCTAGAAGCTTTTTATCATCTTTTTCTCCCTGGTGTTCTGAAATTTCATTATGATGTACCTTAGAGTATATCTTTCTTCATTCATTATCTGAGAACTTGGTAGCCTTTTCAAACTAGAAATTAATATCATCCTGTCTTAGGAAATTCTGTTTTATTTCTTTAAAAATTTCTTCCTCACTGTCTTTTAAGTTTTCTCTTTTTACAATTCCTATTGGATGTTGGATGTTCTGGATTGATACTCTTATTTTCTTTCCTCCCCCATCTCTCATATTGTCTGTATCTTTTTCGTTCTACATTCTGGAAGATCCTGTCATTGAAAAAAAATTATTTGGTTATACTATTTTAATTTTTAAATGTTCTTTCTTAGTATTTAATTGTTCCTTTTTAAAACATAGCATCTTATTCTGGTTTTGTTTTTCTTCTCTTAGCTTTCGAAGCATTTTAATTATAGTTTCTTTGGCATTTGATTCTGTTCTGTACTATTTCTGTTTCCACTGGGCTCTGTTTATCTGTTTGTTTTAGTTTCTGTATTTCATGTTGAAGACTTTCTTCAAATGTCACATGATTCTTTTCTGTCCATTTATATTTAAGAGTGAGGCACCAGAAAGATTATTTGAAGTTTTCTGTGTATAGGCAAGAGTGATATAATAAATGGCTTTACTGTAGGGCAACTGGAAGGCCAGCTGGCATTTTGTGAAGAATATCCAAATTTCAGGATCTGCAGTTCTTTGGTGTGGTTCATTTTCTTCAGAGAATGATTGTATAATACAATCTTCTGCTTAGGAGAAATTATTTCGGACACTAGCATACTAGAGTGGGAAAAGGGACAGATTTTGACTTAATCTCCTCATTTAAAGTCTACACTCTTTCTTCCTTGGTGTCGGTTGTCCTTGAAACCAGATTCATTTGAAATTTATTGGAATAATTTTTTTTTCATGGCATAAGTCTCTATTTTCTATGGAAGTGGGGAAAGATCTGTCTCTTGATCAATGAGGAGGTAAAATTCTGAAGGGTTCTATATACTCCTTGCATAGGCTTTCAAATAACTTCCTTCCTTTCTAGCCACAGTCTTTCTCCTCCCATGGTGCTCAATTGTCCAATTTCTAAGACTTTTAAGAGCCCTACAGAAGAGAACTTGAGCTGGCTTGTCATCATCTCCCTTCCTCCCTTGCCTGTGGTAGATAGGATCAACTTCACTCCTCTTGGATAAGTCATTTCCCATTCTTCTATTTGCCTTTTTCCCCCCTTATACTGTAATTCAAGATGGTATGCATCTCTCTGTTTAATTCAGGAGAGAGCTTGTACTTTTGCTTTTGTTCTCTCTGTTGTCTTAGCATTTTGTTTTATTTTGAGAGAAGGGTCATAAGTTATAGGATAAAAAGACAAGAGCATACACTTACTCAAATAGTCTGTATCCATGTGTCAAAATAACTGTTCAACTCATTGAATAAAATTTTTGTCTAACAAGTTGTTTGTTCATAATATGAACTGACAAAAATACTGATAAAGTATTTTCTATTCAATATGGTATAACCAGAAAGAGCACAAGCTCTGAGGTTGTCAGGACCTGGGTTTGAATCTGAGATCTGAGTTTTCCTAGCTTTCTCATCTTGGAAATTTGCTTAACCTCTTTGACCCTACATTTTCCATATGATTACTAAAGTCAGAGTTATAGTAAGGATTAAGTAATATGTGTGAAGTTTTTAGCATAGCACTTTCTAGCTAATAGTTTAGAAATCCTGAAGACATAGTACTATGGACTGAATTATGCCCTTTCCTCCCACCAATTCATATGTTGAACCTCTAGCTCCCAATGTGACTGTATTTGGAGATAGGGACTGTGAGGAGATGTTAAAAGTGAAATGAAGTCTTGAGAGTGGGGCCCTAATTTAACAGGGCTGGTGCCCTTATAATGGGAGAAAATATTTGCAAATAACGCATCAGATAAGGGTCTAATATCTAAAATATATAAAGAACTAATAAGACTTAACAACAAAAAAACAAACAACCCAATTAAAAAGTGGGCAGAAGAACTAAACAGACACTTCTCCCATGAGGAAATACAAATGGCCAACAGACATATGAAAAAATGCTCATCCTCATTAGCTA
>PVJL010008963.1:0-54177 GCA_004026885.1 Lyroderma lyra
GGAGGGGGTGGGAGAGGAGGGGGGGAAGCTAAATATAAGGTGATGGAAAGAGAAGTCACATTAGGTGGTGAACTTATTATACATCAAGTTGACAATGCACTGTAGAATTGTATGCCTGAAACCTATGTAATCCTTGCTAACAGATGTCACCCCAATAAGTCTAACAATAAAAATGAATTAAAAAATAAATAAATAAAAATAAATAAAATGCCAAAAAAAAATTAAGAAAACAATTCCATTTACAAATGCATCCAAAAATATAAAATACTAAGAAATAAATTTAACCAAGGAGGTGAAAGACCTGTATTCTGGAACTGTGATGCAAGAAATTGAAGAAGATAAAAATCAGTGAAAAGATATTCTTATTCATGTGTTAGAAAAATTAATAGTTAAAATGTCCATACCACCCAAAGCAATCTATAGATTTAATGCATTTCCTATCAAAATTCAATGGCATTTTTGACAGAACAAACCATACTAAAATTTGTATGAAACCGCCAAAGACCCCAAATAGCCAAAGCAATCCTGAGAAAGAACAAATTTGGAGGCATCACAACTCCTGATTTCTAACTATATTACAAAGCCATAGTACTTCAAAAACGTGTGGTATTGATAGAAAAACAGTCACGTAGATCAACAGAAGAGAATAGAGACCCCAGAAATAAACTCAAACATATATAGTCAATTTACAACAAAGGAGCAAAGATTATACAGAAGGGAAAGGATAGTCTCTTCAATAAAGAGTGTTGAGAAAACTGTACAGCCACATGCAAAACAACAAAACTGTACCACTATCTTACTCCATACATAAAAATTAACTCAAAATAGATAAAAGATTTGAACATAAGACCTAAAACTATAAAATTTCAAGAAAAACAACACAGGAAGGAAATCTTGCCATTTGTTGCAAAATAGACAAACCTTGAGGGTGTTATGCTGAATGAAGTCAGACAGAGAAAGAGAAATGTCACATGATCTTATTTACATGTGGAATGTAAAAAAAAAAAAAAAGTAATAAAAGAAAGTGAACCCATAGATACAGAGAACAAACTGTTGGTTGCCCAAAGTAGGGGGTGGGCAAGTGGGAGAAATGTGTTAAGGAGGTCAAAAAGTACAAATTCTCAGTTATAAAATAAAGAAGTCATAAAGATATAGAGCAAGTCTGCTAAAGTTAATAATACTATACTGTATATTTGAAAGTTGCTAAGGGTAAATCTTAAAAGCTCATCACAAGGGAAAAAATTGCAACTGTATGTGGTGACGGATGTTAACTAGACTTACTGTGGTGATCATTTTGCAATATATACAAATATAGAAACATTATGTTGTGCACCTGAAACAATTTAATGTTTTATGTCAATCACGTCTCAATTTTTAATAAAAGAAAATTTAGAAACCTTTTCTGCCAAGTGACAACATTAAAGTGACAACACCAAAAGAAACAAAAGAAGAAAAAAGAAAACATTCAGAAGATACGTCAAAGGAGACATGTACTAGAACATTTGTTAAACTTTTCTTGGCTAGCAAATTAAAGTTGGAAATAAACTAAATGTATATAAAGAGGGGAATCTAATATTACAATGTAATATAGCCGCACAGTGTAATACTATGCAGATAATAAAGGGAATTAAGTAAATCTACATGGATAAATCTCAAGAAAAACATCGGTCAATCTTTGGACTCACTGTGTGGGAGACCCTGGCCAGATTAAGCAGTCTTACCTTACCTACAAACAACTGGTAAGCGTGACAATTTTCAGCTCTGAGTCATTTTAGGAGGACTGACCTGGAAACTGCATGTATGATGGATTAAAGACAAGAAATTGTAGAGGCAAGTGACATTAGGAAGCCAGTGCAACAGCACAGGCATGAAAAAATAAAGGTCCTGAATTCAAATGCTCATATCAAAGTTGAAAGGGACAGATGAGTGCATTATCACAAAGAAAGACTTGGTGAAACTTTGTGACTGAGAAGAAAAGGGTCATGATATAAGCTGAATGTCTGTGTCCCCCAAAATTTATATGTTGAGGCCCTAACCCTCAATGTGATGGTATTTAGAGAAATGGGTCTTTTGGTGGAAATTAGGATGAGATGAAGTCATGAAGTGGGCCCATCATAATGGGATTAGCACCCTTATAATAAAAGACACGAAAGAGCTGCTCTTTCTCTCTCCCCACTTCTTTACATGCAAAGAGGTCAAGTGAGCACACAGAAAGATGGCTAGCGACTACATTCAAGCCAAGAAAAGAAGCCTCATAATGAAACCTACCTCACCAGCACCTTGGTCTTCGATTTTCAAGCCTTCAAAACTGTGAGAAATAAATTTCTTTTGTTTAAGCCATCGAGTCTATAATATTTGTTATAGTAGTTTGAGCTAAGACAGGAGGAGGGTCAAAGATAAAACTCAGATTTTCAGTGTAGATACGTGGGGAAATTATTATGATTCTGACAAACAGGAAGGAGAAGATATAGCTTAGCAAGATACCAACCTAAGTCCATACAATGTAGGTCAATTCTAACTGATCCCACGATAGGCAAATCAAATGGGGGCTGCATGCCTTGCATATAATAAAAGCAAATTCACTGAGTATAAAATGATAATACATGCATATGTCTCTGTAAGACGATCACATAGTAATTTTACGTTTGAGATGACAGAATTAACAAAGCAATAAGAATGTAAAAAAATCATTTCAAACTCTGCTACTGGTTTTATGTTTGAGTGTGTGTTCCTATTAATTCTTCTCTAATGATGTTGATAATGAGCTTGTCAAACAATTTTATTGCCAGGATTTGAAATATTACAATCAAATTAGATTTTTTTCTTTATTATAATGCGTCTGTGGCACATAATGAAAGAAAATCACCTACTATCCATATTCAGACCAAGAAGGTTTTTTCATTACCAAACTTACCATGGTAAAACAATTATAGGAGGTTTTTGTTTAAAAAAGTAATCAGCCAGGTATTATTCTGATATCATACTAAATCTTTAAGTTTGAATTTTTTCTTTCGTTGGGTTTGTATTACATAGGAGGTTCTCAAATAACTGATGGAAAGCTATCCAATAGTGGTCCATGTAAAAGTCAGTCTCCTAATGTAAATACAATTGCCATGTACATTAGTAATTTACAATTAAGTATTTAGAACATATTATTTCCTATTGTTGGCTTTCATTGGTGTTTTACCAAAACCAACACCATTTTTTTCCATTCAGTCTGATGAGGATCTTTATTGACAGTGGAAACAAATTTGGATAGAATCTTTGACTCCTCCAAAAAAGGTAAAAAAAAATAAAATTAGTGTCACCAAAATCAGCAATATGGTGAAAGTTTCTTTTTTTAATTTAAAAGAAAAACAATTTAATTTGGTTACCTTCCGAAGCTGACTCTGAGATAAGTACCTTGATGGGAAGAGGATTCCAGGAGCCACCAGTAGAGTGAGACAAGAGCGT
The DNA here is from genome assembly GCA_004026885.1 of Lyroderma lyra. Taxonomy (NCBI): domain Eukaryota; kingdom Metazoa; phylum Chordata; class Mammalia; order Chiroptera; family Megadermatidae; genus Lyroderma; species Lyroderma lyra. Next base: position 3,454 of record PVJL010008963.1, read on the forward strand.
CCCACTTACATGGAGGGCTTGCTAAAGCACAGATTGCCTGGTCATACACCCAGAGTGTGTGATTCAATAGGTCTGGGTTAGCTCAGAAAACCTGCATTTCTAAGAAATTCCCAGGTGGTGCTACTGTTGATGTGGAGAGCACACTTTGAGAACAACTGCTTTAAAACAGTCTGGGCATCAACTCCCGTGGGAAGTCCACTCCGAAGCCCTGTCCTTTTCTCTACATTTCACTCTGATAAAACATAGCAGTACTTCTCTCTTAGTCCACGTACCACTCTGTGTTATGACATCCTCTTTCCTGTTCTGTCTTCCTGACTAGATTTTAAAATTCTTGAGGACAAAAAAAAACTGTCTTTCATTTCTATCGGTTAGTGACTGGCATAAAAGAGGTACTCCGTAAATACTGGGTAAGAGAAGGAAAGAAAAAGCAAGTGACAGGAGAGAAAGAGAAAAGAGTAGGAAAGGAGGAGGATAGGCAGGGTAGAAACTAAAGGGCCTTAAATCCTTGATTAGCTCAGTGTCTTAGGTTCTCCAGAAAGCAGACTCTGAGTAAAGGACTGAGTACATCTAGTTTACCCGGGAGGGGTAAAGGATACCCACATGGGACTGGGAGGTGGTTCAAGAGGAAAGAGAAGGCAAACAATTAAAGATGTACCATTAAGGCAACAAGCACTGTGGGCTACTGATTAATGTGTGTGAGGGGAAGCTCCTAGAAACAGTGTAAAACATGAGTCCAAGCCAAGGGTTGAGGGAACTAGAGTAAATTTACCCGCCTCACCCTTCGGAAATTCATTAGGGACTGCTCCCAGGAGTACTTTCATTGTCAGCACTTTCAGCCTGATGCGCAAAGGTCCTGGCTGTTGGAAGTCGGGCTGGTATGGGCAGATATGGTTAAGGAGCTCAAGGGATATGAGTTAACAACTGACAGCATCTGCTACACTCAGAGACTCAAGAGAAATTTCCATTAAGTTCTGTCCAAGAAAAAGAAAAAAGCTGGGTTGAATATGGAAACCTGGCATGTTTAGGTACATCCATGAACAGATTTTAAGCTTTTACAATATATTAGAATCTTTTTTACAATGGTAGGAATCAGTTCAAGACAAATTTAAATAGAGACACCCTCATAAAAAATTACAACTAAGTTTCACCAATTTCAAGCTTCTTTAGAGACAACTACCTGACTCAATCATCCGAATGGTAACAAGTATGTAAAACAGATAAAAGAGAAAGCGTAGTTGTATGGCTCCGGGTGAGGTTTGGAGAGGAAGAGGTTTGGAGAGGCAGAGGTTTGGAAAGGCAGATCTCTGATCATCTGTGGTCCTTAGCAAGGAACTGACAGGTAAAATAAAAGCAACCTCCAGCAGCACCCTCTTTCAAAGAAGGGCTAATTGAGGTGCTTATAAAGACATCTAGGAAAGTATTCTCCTGGCACTTATGATGGGAAAATATGTCCTTATAGACTGTTTACATAAGCCATGTGACTCTACTGTTTGTGGTAAGGCTATATTTTCTGCCAACTTAAAAGAACTATTTTACAAGTCACATAAATCCAGAAATATTGACATATGTATACAGGTATACCTTTTCATTTCTGACTATTTGCAGTCATTCCTAAGCCCAGTTAATAAAATCACCTTCAGGTAGAGTTTTAACCAATGATATATTAAGCATTCAAGTAAATGTGTTTATGAACAAAGCACAGGGCTAAGCACCGTGTGTGACAAAGAGGAAAACACGTGTTTGCTCTCAAGAAATTTATGACCTAATAAAGAATAAGGATGGATGTGCAAAAAAATTAAGATTGCTACGTGTCATCACAAAACACAAGCTATGAAAAGTCAGAGAGGGAAACATTTATTTCACATGAGGGAAAATAAGTGCTCATGGGTCAGGTGTCATTTGAACAAAGTCTTAAAGCAGTTGCAGAATTTAGAAATGTAGAGGGAGAATAGCGTTCCATGAGTACAAAACAACACAAAGACATAGTGGCAAAAACAGCCTGGGTGATTTACAGATATAAACATAGAGTTCAACTTGGCTGGAGCATAGAATGCGTACAGAGGAAAGAAGATTGGAGTCAGAAACACATTCGTAAAGGGCAGAAAGTTCTAGATCTGCATTATCTAATAGAGTAGCCATTAGCCACATGTGCCATTGAGCCCTTGAAATGCAGCTTAAAGCGTATTTTAAAGAATTAGAAAAAATGTCAAATATTAATATAATTTTATATGATGACATGTTCAAGTGATCATACTGAAATATATTGGGTTAAAAACACATTATTTTCTTTTTACTTTTTTAAATGACTATGATAAAATTTTAAACTACATACATGTTGCAAATTGTACTCTACTGGAAAATGCTGTTCCAGGACAAAAGCTAGAATGTTTGTACTTTGTTCTGTAAAATGCTGGGGGGGCCTTAGGACAAAGAGTGAAGGACTGGGTGACATAATTAGATACCTGCTTCAAGATGATTAATCTTGATTTTAAAAGGAGGAACTAGAACAGAAAGAAGAAAGGAACACACACAAGATCTAATGAAGCAAGTGGCAGCTGGGTGTGCAGAAAAGGAGAAAGATGGAAGTGAAGTTGGGAAGATAGAATTGGCAGTATTTGGCAGGGAGTCAGAAGTCACATTTAGAAAAGGATAGAAGTGAAACACAATGCGAGGTTACTGGAAGAAGTAACTGGAATAAGTGTGATAACGTTAACAGAAACAGTCAGAGGAAATCCGTTGAAACTAAAAAAAGATGGGTTCAGCTTGGGACGTAAGGAGTTTTAGGTCCATGGGACAGCTGAACAGAAAGTTAGAAACGTGTGAGAATAGATGCTCCTACAACCTGGGAGATTTTCAAGGATTATAAAACAAGGAAAAAAAACAATACATTTTCTCAAATAGCAATTTTTACTCAAGAAATGGAGCCCTCTTATTTCTTCTAGATTAGGTGTAAAGGTCACAACAGGATGTGCTATATATCAAAAACACTATAATAAATTGTCAAGTGTCACCAGGCAATAGTGTCTTTAAAGGAAGTTCAAGCTATAGAAAAGTATAAGATAAGGGAAAACGTCCCCTTCCTTTAGATGTTATTTATTGAGTTCCACTAAGACTCAAGCACTGTATGACATGCTGGAGACGTGGACATGAATGAGGCATCAGTCTGTTCTGAGAGGTCCCACAGTCACAGCTTTTTCTCAGGTAAAGTGAAAATGTTAGGGAATGATGAAGTCAGTACAGAAAGAAACTTGTCAAACCTATAAAGTGTAAAGATTACAACCTCTAATAGAAACAAAACCTGAGGCAAAATGGAGCAGTTTCAAGAACAGCACTGTTGTCTTTTCATTTTGTGACTGGTTTTAGTATCATATAATATTAACCTTAACACTGTTTAGCATTCTGTGTCATTAAGCTTCTGTTGTTTTTAATTTGATATTCAGGAGTCATTTCTTTCCAACGAACACAAAATCTGTTCTGTGTTCGATGTGAACTCACATCTCTAATTTTAAATATCATTACCACAGTAAAAGACACCTACGAGAGCCTCTTTACAGCTGAGAAGACAACACCTGACAAATAGAAAAAAAAATATTCATTTACTAGGGAGGCAAATGAAAACACGCTATCAAATTCTCAAAGCATTAACTGGAATTGATTCATGCTCCAGATGCAATTGCATGGGGGGTCAGTTCGTGGTACTCTAACCACCATACACAGAACATTTTGACATATTTGGGGGCAGGGGAAAAAAGGGCATTTAAGCCTTGAAGAATCTTTATCTTCTCATGAAAGCTTGACCCCTGAGTTAAAGAAAGAGAACACAAACGTTTTTCAAACACAGAGATGGCAGAAAGCGGCCACAGTTTAAGAAACTGAGTGGCTATAAACAAGCTCTAAGTATGTCTGACAGTGTGTAAGTACTACACAATGTGAGGATTGAGCTTTGTCATTTCCATTGACTGAGAATGAGTCCACGGTTTCTCCAGATCAGTACTGGTGGTTCTGGCAAAACACAATGTAAAATTTCTTGTGAAAAGATGACACAAATCTGAAAAAGATCAAGTGTGATGATTTTTTACCACTGACAAATTATACAGTTACTTTAAGTCTTTTTTCTTCCTAAAACAGAAAAGACAGATGCAATTCCATGATCCTGCCTCATCAGAATCCTGGTGACACGTTCTAGGATAGAGTCATGATTTTAGGGAGAAAGAGCTGATGGCACATCTTTAAAGCTTGCAATTAACCCTAAAAGAAGAAAGTATGACTGAATGATCATTCTAATAACAGAAGAAAAAAATGATGATGCAGTGACAGATCAGACAAAAGAGTTCTTTCTCAGAGGAAAAATATTACTTCAATTTCCATTTTAATTTGAGCTGAACTATTATTTGGTAAAATTCTATAGATTTTTTTTAAAGACTATTAATTTAAATCTTCTAAGCCATCAGTGAAATACACTGTAACTTTATTTTCTTTCCCTCTTCATTACCTCAGAAGTCTTTACAGTAGAATGAAGAGGTAGCCCCCTACAGAAAATGGCATTTTATGTGACCCTGATAATGATTATGATAATGATTATGGAAAAATCAAGGCATTGATCTTATACTCATTCCACACTTAAATGATGGCATGGTCAATGCCTGTTTCCCATTTTAACATTTGCTTAAGTTTAATTACTGTACAATTAGAAAGCCATCACATTACATTAAATGCAAGACATTAATTTAAAAAGAACTAAAATGTCTATATTTCATGTTATCTAAATACCAGCTAGGGTTAAGTCACCCTCTGGAATGAAGAGAATTTTAAAATTTTGACATTAACATATCCTTTTTTGGAGGGAGATAGCTAACCTTTACTGATCTCTTATTAAATGCCAAGCACTGGGTGTACTGTACATAGACTATGCTTTTTAATTCTCACTCTACCTTATGAGATCCTTAAACAGAAAGGACAGGATTGACATTACTAGAAATGTGGAGACACAAGCAAAATCTACCCCCATCCCATCTCCCACCTCCCCACCTACCAGCGTAACCCTTCCCCACCCTGTGTGGAGGCTGTTCCTCTACCTTCCGAGGTCTCCCTGACTGGCTGCTACAGCACAGACTATTCCCCTGACATCCCGGCATGAGAGAGAACATGTCATAGGGCCACAGTCAACATGTCTCTTGGAGACTTGCCATGAGAGGAAGAAAGCATACACTAACTGTACAGCTCTTATATTACACTAGAGTAAAAAAAATAAATAAATAAAAACATTTTTTAAGACTTTCTTTGCCACAAGCTAATAATTTTCTCTACCAATAAAAAGAACAGAGCAGAAATGTTTTACAAAGATAGCACGGTAAATCAAATGCTGTGGTTAAGTGCAAGGTCAGGGGACAAAAAGGAACACAGCATTCCCTAGAAAAGCTGAATCAGAGATGCTGGTTACAAGTAACAGAGATCAAGCTGAACTACTTTAAGCAAAAAGGGAAGTGGGAAGATACCGGAGATTCTTAGGAAATACAAGAGTAAGTGGAACCTAAGTGGAAACACAAGAAAGGTCGAAATGAGAAAAGCCCTGATTCCTTGAGTTCTTTAAAATACTGGCTAGTGCTGGATAATAAGCCCATGAATACACTCAACATCACTCATCAGTAGGGACATGCAGATCAAAACCACAAAGCGATACTACTTCATACCCATTAGGGTGGTGGCTATTACTTTAAAAATAGAAAGAACAAGTGTTGGTGAGGATGTAAAGCTATGAGTCCCTGTGTGCACTGCTGGTGGGAACCTAAAATGGTGCAGCTACAGAAAATGATGTGTCAGTTCCTCAAAAAATCAGAATTACCATATGATCTAGCAATTCTACTTCAGGAAACATGTATTATATGCCTTTGAATTAGTTCCAACTCCTGGCAACCCTATAAATGAGTGATGTCCACAGTGTGGACTGACGGCTTCTTTGATGGAGTCAATCCCTCTTATATTTGGTCTTTTTCCTTTCTGCCTTCTATTTTTCCCAGTACTATTGTCTTTTCCAAAATACCCCGCCTTCTCATGATGTGCCAAAAGTAGAATAGCTTCAAATTAAGCTTTCAGGCTTAATTTGCTCTAGGTCCCACTTATTTGCCTTTCTGGATATATATCCCAAAGAACTGAAAACAGGGACACGTATGTTCATAGCAGCATTATTCACAATAACAAAAAGGCAGAAACCCATATGCTCACTGAGAGATGAATGGATATACAAAATAGGGTATATCCATGTAATGAAGTATTATTCAGCCTTAAAAAGAAAGGAAATTCCGGCACGTGCTATGACTGGATGAATCTTAAAGACATTGAAGGGGAGTGGAATTTGTCACTCCAAAATATGCCTTTTATTAAATAGTGATTATTTTAAGCTGGTTATTTTTAAGAACAAAGACTCAGGAAAACCTTTTAACCTTAACCCTAACATCCTAAAAGAACTGACATAGAGGACCTGCTCCAGGAAGGGAGACAGCATCATAGATACCTACAGTTTAACATGAACCAGTGTCTGATAGGAAGGAGCCTACACAGGTCCATTTGATCAAAGTCCTCTGTGTCCCATTGTTAAAAGGAGGCCCAGCAAACATTCATTTATCAAACATTTTCTTTTCCATCTCCAGGTGAATTGCCTTCTTCCCCTTTGAAGTCCCAAACCACCACCTCTGCTGCTTAGTTCAAGATGGCACATAAGCCTCAACTACCGGATCTGTCCTCAGGTCTCACATTCTTACAGAACTCCCATATTTCCATATGCAATAAATTTGGTTATTGTCACCTGTTAATCTGTCTCATGTTAATCTGATTATTAATTCAGCCAGAAGAATTTAGAAGGGTAAAAGGAAAGTTTATTTGTTTCTGCCCCACAACATCACACTAAGTGAAATAAGCCAGTAACAAAAGGGTAACTATTGTATGACTCCACTTACATGTAGTACCTAGAGTAGTCAAATTCATAGAAACAGAAAGTAGAATGATGGTTACCAGGGGCTGGAGGGAAGGAGAATGGGGAGTTATTGTAAATGAGTTTCAGTTTGAAAAGATAAAAATATTCTGGAAATGGATATGGTGACAGTTGCATAACAATGTGAATGTACTTAATGTCACTAAACTTTATACCCAAACATGGTTAAAATGGTAAATTTTACATTATGTACCAAAAAAAAGAAAAAGAAGAAGAAGAAGAAAAGAAAGAAAAGAATAGAGGATGAGAACAGGGAAAAGATCACTAGCTCCGATCAAACAGTGTCAGTTGCTGAAAGAGCAATTTCAGCAAAGATGAGAGTCAGGCACCAAAGATGCAGGGACCCCTCAAGGGGAGCTGGCTTAGGAGGCAGTGGGCACGTGTGCTAACAGAAGTGGGTAGAAACATAGGCACAGAATGGCAGTGGTGGCCAGATGAGAGAATAAACTTAGAATTTAAAGAGAGAAATAAAAGGTCAGGTTTCTGCTTTCAGATTAACGAAAATAACACTGTAGTTAATGTGGAACGATTGATGTTTTGTATTCAGCAAATAATAAGTAGATAATAGAATTAATAGAGGGCTCATATGCATATTGTATCCTAGAATATTCCATCCTGATCTTCTGTCTCAGAAGGAAAACACTTTATTGGATTAGGTACTTTATTGGACCATGGTTTCTGTGGCTTTATCCCTAGAGAGAAGGATCAGTTTGGCTAAGACTAAGTGAAACTACAAAGAGAAAAAGATATGTAAAACATTATCTTCGAAAATTCAAAAGTAAAAAACAAAATGAGACAAAATAGAGAAAAGAAAAGAAGCAAACATTCAAGTATTTACAGCTAATATATTTAATCTCTTCTGGATTTATTAAGTTTCCTTTTGAAATTAATTGTGCTTTTACTTCAACTATATCTTTCTAGGAAAAGAAAATTAAGAGAAATAAAATAGAACTATTATTCTATCACTGCATGGAAATTTTTTAAAAAAAACAATACTTTCTTAAAAGGAGTAAAATATTTCATTGTTAACAAAACTGAAGAATGATCTACCTTACACACAGAAAAAAATTAAGTTAATTAAAATTAAATTTTAAAAAAGATTAAATTTCATTGCATAAAAGAGGGCAAACCACACAGCTTTACAAAAGTTGACATTAAGAGTCCAACACATGGTTTATCAATAGAGTATCATTTACTTAACTCTCAATACTGTTTACCCTGACAAAGATGGTAGAGTGTAGGAGTTAAACACTAAAACCTTGGAACCATATTCTCTTGGGTTTGGAGCCTATCTCTGACACTGTGGTACCATTTTTTATCACCTCCTACTGCTATCCACTGTTCATGTGTCACATTGCTTTATTTGGAAACATGCATGCTGTTTGCTCTCCCGCAAAGGAGTATCACACCAGCCCAGCACCCATCCTTTCTCTGACTTGTCAGGCTGCTTCATTTGCTAGGTTTAGGGGCACACTCTCTCTACATTGTTTCTGACAGCAGTCAGCAGCTTTTTTAAACCTTGTACAACTACCCATGAATGAACACCTAAATAAGTTACTCACACCACAATGTGAGTAAACCCAGAGAAATTAACTGCACACTGCAAATAAAATCACTGCTGCCAAAATGAATTTATGTTAACAAGAAGAAAAATTGAAGCAGGAATCCTTATAAATATTACATTATTCAATACTAAAATCTTTTTTAATGCACAGTATGCTTAACATATTAATTTTCTATTAATGATTTACCTATTAGGCACTGACCATTCATATTTTGTGGGTTTCTAAAATTATTTTTATTATGATTTTGGTCAACATTTTTATCTATCTTAAACATCAATGTTTTGTAATATTTAAACAAAATAAAAATCATTGGAACATGAAATGAAAATAATTTAATGATGCACTGGAGGAAAACCACCTTGTTTGGAAAGAAGTATAAAAAAACAAATAAGTTGTTAGATAGAAAGAATCCCACAATAAAGCTTAGTGGATGGGTCTATTTATTCCTCTATCCCCACTGCCCAGACCAGTGCCTGGCACAACAGGTATTTAATAAACAGTTGTCAGTTTTGAAAGAATTGTTCACCTCTAAACCTATTATCAAGCAGAAGGTTTTGCATTTTGTATAAGGGGTAAACAATCTGAGAAACTGTTCTTAACTGAGGGAGGAACACCTACTAATGAGTGTTTGCAAATTGGGTGGGAGGTTGGCCTGTCCTAATGACTGAGTGCTACAGACAGTTAGGAGGTGGGGCCCACGTACACTAAACTCTACAGTATGGACACAAGTGGAGACAATTACAGGATAGTGTAACACAATAAAAAGTTTTTCCACCCAAAATAAAAACATCAGTCCACCAAGCAGAATTTGGATACAAAAAACAAAGATAATCAAATAAGAAAGGTAAGGGAGCAGGACTTGAGCACCTTTTATAGTATTCAATGATTTTGCTATGAGTGGGGAAGAAACTGTTTAGAAAACTGAGTTGACTTAAAAATGTCTGAATCAGAGTTTTTGGTACGAGTATACGAGGGCTGTCCAGAAAATATCCAGCCATGTAATATGAAAAACAGAGGCATTTATGGTTGGATTTTTTTTTCCAAATAGCCCTTGTATATGCACAAGCTGCATAAGCGACACCATGCATCTACTTTTATATAGTAAAACATACATAAAATAATTATAAAGTAGGATGTAAATTTTCTTTAAATTAAGGTAAGAGATTCAAAGAAATTCCATGTTTGTGGCAAGCATCTGGGACATGTTCCCAGAGCTTCATATCCACCCACCCACACACCCTTCACCTCCCACCCCCATACCATCAGGGGGTGGTATGTCAGTGGAAACACCTGAGGCTCTGAACAGTGAGTTCATCAGAGATGAATAGTACTAAGTTTGGAACACTGCGGGGGTAGTACCAGCATAGGAGCAAGCAGAAAAGAGGCATCAAAGACAAGTGCAGATATTCAGGTGAGTCGTCCAAAAACAAGCTTCAAAGTACAAAATACACAAGACACACACCATGACAATATTAAGGCTCTATTAATTCACTTAGTAAATATTTACTGAACACTTCTCTGCATCAGGCATTGTGCTAGGCCTTAAGGACTGGGTGAACAGAAGACATGACTTGGCTCTCAAGAAACTTGTAGTCTATCAGGAGAGGCAAGTATTAAATAAACAATAAGTGAAATTCACAACCCTGTAAAGATAGAATAGCAGGGGGATGTATTATAGATTGAAGGTGAACTTCCCTAAAGAAGCAGTATCTTTCAGGGTTCTGAATGATGAATAGGAATTAGAGGAGAGAGTCCAGCTTGTACCCAGGCCCAAGGCAGGACAGAGTCTAAAACATTCCTAGAGCTGTTACAAGTGAAGTATGTTGTCCTGGTGAGGTGGGAGGAGACAAGTGAGAAAAGGTTGAGGACAGGCTAGGGACAGACTACTTCAGTCTCCTACATGAATTTTGATTCTACTCTCATCACACTAGGAGACCATTGGAGGGCTTTACCAGGCAGGAGCCAATCTTGGTCTAATAAGACCACTCTGGCTGCGATGTGGAGAACTGAAGAGTGTGGGCAAGAAAAGGGGCAAGGAGCCCCTTTAAGGAAGCTAGTACAATTATTCAAGTGAGAAATGATGGTGGCTTGGTTGGGAGTGGCAGCAACAGAAATAGGAAATATGGGTAGATCTGAAGCACAGTCAAAGAAACTGGTAAAGGATATAGGGAGTGAGGAAGGGATAAGTGACAAGGATGAATCACGGGCCTGAGCAACAACGAGGGTAACAGAGGCTGCCATATTCTAAAGTGGGCAGATCAGAGGAAGAAAAGTTTCAGTAGAGGATGAACAAAGACTTGTTTCCATGAGGGACTGAGAGCAATCCTAATGGAGATGTCTGATACTTGAATCGTCAACTCAAAAAAGAGTTCTGGATCTGAGTGTGAATTGGGGTATTCCAGGCACAGATAGGGAGTATCTAAAGACATGGCATTGGATTAGATCACCTAGGGAAAGCATGGTTGTCTCAGTACATTGAGAACACACTATTAAATTTTCTCATGTCAAGTAAATACAACCTCATGGGAAAACAATTTCGGTTCTACTACTTTTTCTATTATATTTCACTTGTTAACCGTTTTTTCTGGTCTTTAATAAAGTGCACAATAAAACAAAACAAAGTATAGCCTTAATGTTGTGGCTGTATATACTTCACATTTAGATGAAAGATTTCAACCAAAGATGTAGCAATTATTGTGTTTTATTTGTGTGCTTTCTGCATTATTCATGAGTTCAGTAAAATGGTCACTAACATTTTTATCAGAAGTTCACTGTGAACTTCTGTCACACACAGTGTGTTAGTCTGGAAAACATTTGCAGCCTCTTTGCACATCTTTTTCCCATGATTCAAATTCTACTGTCCCATCATCATCTATAAGGTGAACTCTAACTCTAGGCTGCTTTCCAGCCCCTCTCTTGCCACACCCTCATAACAGGACATACATGATTTAGCAGGAAGTGCTCACACTGCATCCCACTCCCCTGCCTTTGCCAGGCTTTTCCTATGCCTGGCCTACCCCTTCCTCTCAATTCCCCCAAATATCAAATGTCCACTCCCTTATTAGGCCACTCCTCCTTCTTTGCTTACTTGTCAGTCTTCCTACAAATTCTTTAAAATCAGAGCCTTGGTCTAATTAATCTCTGAGTCTGTAACTCTTGGCATAAGATCCACCATAGGGAAGAAATGTAAATATCCACTGAACTGAATTAATTTGCCCAATCTTAGGTAATTCAATATGGTGGAGTTGGTTATTCTGTTAAGTATTTTGGAAGTTCCTCATACTTCCTGAATTATGCAAAAAAATAAATAAACAAATAACTATGTACTTAGAAATGTAGCTACTTTGACCATTTTGAAAACACTGGTCATTTAAAAAAAGTGTTATTAGAAAAGACAAATTATCAACTGTACAAAGATGAGTCCAATCAGTAGTTGCACTCACCCAGTGAGATCCAAATAATCTCTAGCCTTCTGAATATACTAGTCATGGTACCATTTAAAGAGGGCAGAAGACAGGCCAAAAATCTCTAAGAAGTTTACGCTTTTAAAGTGCTCAGTGCTTCCATGTGGAATTCTGATATAGCACAAAATGGCAAGGCTTTCTCAGAGTTTAAAATTGTGCATTGAAATATCTTTCTAACCCTGATGATTCAAAACACAACAAAAATAATTTAAAAAACAGTCCCACTAGAAAACATTTAACTGCCCAAAGCAAAAGATACTTTCTCACTAAATTAGTCTGAACTTTTTCTGTTAATCCCTTATAACAACATTCAGGCTTAACAGAGTTTTCCAAAAACAAAAAAAACAAACAAACAAAAAAAAAACGAGGGCTTAGTAAGAAAGGAAGTCTTTCTTGGAGTTAGCCCTAGATTAAGTGGTCTGGCCTTCAAGGGGTCCCTTAACTTCCAAACTCCTCAGTTTCCTCATCAGTTTAATGGAACTGATAATAATTCTGCCTTGAAGTATAACGTCTTTTCACGGATTCAATGAGAAAACATTCATTTAGTTGACATTCAGTAGATAGTTACAGAAAATAATTATCAGTCTTATCACTTGTGTAAATTAGGATTAAGGACATAGATGCTGGGATCAGACCACCTGCTGTGTGACAATGGGAAAATTACTTAAACCTCTGCAGGCCTCAGTAAGCTATATAATTTGCAAAGACTAGTGCAAAATGAAAACGCAGTGTTTTTTTGCTCAAAAAAATATTAAGAATTTCAAAACAGTTACAATATAACATTAAACTAAATACAGGGCCCCTCTGAAAACCTACGCAATGACACAGGTTACAGGCCCGTGAAACCAGCCCAGGCCTCAGTTTCCTGCCCTGGGGATAACAGTATCTACTCATAGGATTGGTATAGAGATTAAATGAGGCAATACATATACGGCAACTAGAATAGTGCCTGGCACATAATAAATATTTTGTAAGTGTGAGCTATATAGATACACACAACAACATGGGACACTGAGGCAATTTTTGAGTTAGAAAAATTCATGACACCCAAATATTAATTTTATGACACAAATATAAAAAAAGAATGCAAAGCAAAGTCCTCATATTTTACATCTTTTATTCTTTATACTCCTTCCATTAAACTCTTTTTCTAGTACAACTCAACACACGCAGTTCTTTCCAGGTCACTCCCTCTTTGGATAACTCAAGAGAAGGGAAAGGTATAAAGGTAGGATCTATATATCAGCTTCTTTAAAAACATGGGGGGAGGGGAACGGTAAAGTACCTAAAATTCACTGATCAAAACTCACTCTTGGAAAAAGTTTGCAAGAAAATTTCCTTGACAAAAAAGTAATGGAAAGCAACCCCGATCCAACTAAATGAAATCTTCCCATTTTTGTCAAATTTGGAGAGGAGCCAAAGGAAGGAAAATCTGCAACATTGAGCTACGGCCCCTCTAAGGCCATTTTTGTGCCTACTCTGCCCTCTTTACTTTGTGAAGGAACAAGTACTCCAACCCATAATAAGAATATTAGAATTCATCATGTCCAACTTGATTTTTTTAAAAATATCTTGCTTGTGGATTTAATTATACTTAACTATACTTAACTACATTGGAAGAATGTTGAGATTAAAACACAACCACTGGTATGCTAAAGCAAGAAGGTAATAGGAGTCCCATCATTGAAAGTCCCTAATTTCTTCAGAAGCAGCAAATGATTTCAAATATTCTGTCTAAGTATCTTTTTAAAAAGTAACATCATTTCTTACTGATTTTATGTGGGAAATAGTATAGATATTTCCCTTTTCCAAGACATTTTCTTTACATCCTAAAAAAGAAAAAAAAATGACCAAAAATAGGAGCAATCATCATCATCATCATAGTAAAAGTGATTTTCTTCCAAGGAGCTTAAAGTGCTTGTTAAATATAATTTTATAATATAAAGAAGGCAAATGGGCTATTGGACTACTGGCATTACTATCATTATTTGGATAATGTAATAACATCTGCAGTGCATTTTTCAATTGCTGAGAAAATCAAGTATCTAAGAAATATAAAAAGGCATAGACATTTCTCTTATTTTGACCTCTGAACTTCATCTATAAAAACTTCTCTATAAAAATCCTGGAGGATTACGTTCTGATCACTCATAATGTAAATTACACCAGCGTGAGCTTAAGACAATATAACAATTTAGAAAATGAGTGGCCAAATAAGAACTATCACATTAAACTATCCATCTGGTTACCCAAGGTTTGTGACTAAAAAACGGAGTAGCTATTTCATGCAATTAGATTCTTTGGGAATAAATGCTCAGACAGTAGAACAACACTTATTAGTTAGTTCTTATTAGTCAGTTGTTAGTCCAGCGCTATGGATTTTGTAGTCATTTTAGTGTATATAGAGCAATGATGTCATTTGTCTGAGGTCTGTTAGCACATTACCACTAATTCTTGTCAATTAATAAACATTTGATTCCTCAAATGTAAAACTTCAGTACAATTATTTCAAAGTGAGACAGATGTAATCTCACTGTCAGTATAACTGAGCACGCTAAAAGACATGACTCACTTTATAAAGGCAGAATAATTTGTTGGAATGTATTTTTGCTGGACAAGGACTTTGGAATCGGACAGAATGGTATACAATTCCTGTCTCTAGAACCTACTATCAAGTAAATATGGACAAATTACTTAAGCTTTTTAAACCCTCACTCTTCTTGACCATAAAATTATCATAAATAACAATACCTACTTCATAAGGTTGCTATAAGGAATAATCTATGAAAAGTGCTCACTATATATAAGCTATGAAAACTCTCATTATTTATACATTAATGCATTTAATAGTATATTAGAAAGACTACAGCAGCAGTGTCCAAGCTTTTGGCTTCCCTGGACCACAGTGGAAGAACTGTCTTGGGCCACACATAAAATACACTAACACTAACAATAGACAATGAGTTTTAAAAAAGAAAAAAAATAGTTCACAAGGAAGCTCTCGGTGTTTTAAGAATTTATTGTTGGGCCACATTCAAAGGCATCCTGGGCCACACATTGGACATGCTGGACTACAACATGTAATATAACTTGGGATATGAGTAAGTTTAGTATGAGCTCAAAGATCAATGTTACCAGAATTTCCAGGCACTATTACCAGACGAGCAGTTTTTGAACGGGCTCTGAAGAATTCATCCACAAGCTCAGAGGAGTTACTTGGGGGAAGGAAGTATGGGAACGGTGGATTATAAGGAGGGGTAGTGGAAGGCATACATATGTGGGAGGACCAAAGTAGACTGATATATCATTTCCTTTGGTCCACCACGGCATCTCAACATCGTCTAAAGATATCTTTGATTCTTAGCTTTCTCGCACACTCACATCCAATCCAGCAGCTAATTGTCAGTGCTACCTTCAAAATACATCTAAAATCTGACCATGTCAGACCACCTGTAATTTTGCCACTCTAATCTACTATTTACATCATCATCGTTTTTTATTATTTTCCATTCCACTCCCAGTCCTCCCACAAAATCTGTTCTCAACACGACAGCCATAGTAATCCTGTTGAAACCTAAACCTGATCTTCTCACTCCTGTACTCAGAACATTCCAATGGCTTCTTAACTAACGTGAATAAAACCCAAAATATTTTCTATGGTCTACAAGGTCACTCATTACCTCTCAAGTATCATTCCTAGAACACTGCTCTTCATCGTCTCTGATCCAGCCATAACGGTCTCATTGCTGTGCCTCCAACACGTCAAGCACACTCCAATCTCCAGGCCTTTGCACTCATGACGCCTGCTATCTGGACCACTTTTCTGCACGGCGCCCACACAGACACTTCCTTCAGATTTCTTTTCAAATGGCACTTTCCCAGGGTTGCCCTCGCTGACCCTACTGTATACCCCAGCTTCCCAACCACCATTACTTTCTTTCCCTTTGCCCTGCACCTATCACCACCACCAGATTGAGTCTATTATTTACTGTTTATTATCTGATTTCCCCTACCAAAATTTAAATTCCATACAAGGAGATTTCTTTATACCGTTTGTTATTTTATCTCAGTACCTAAATTAGTCCCAGGACACAGAAGGTGCTTAACAGAACTTTATAACTGATTGGCAGAGTGAAGGAGAGAACAGTACCCTGGCTAACTCTTAGGATCCTGGCTTATAAAAGTGAGCAGGCAATGGTGCAATTCACTGAGATTGGGAATTCAATAAGAAGATCTGGTCAGGGGTGTGTTAGTTTTCTATTGTTGCATAGCAAATGACCCCAAAAGGTAGGAACTTAAAACAATAAGCTCAGAGTTTCTGAAATTTGGAAATAAAGAACCAAATCAGTTAGCGGTGGTTCTGACATGGGTTCTCCATGAAGTTGCAAATGAGCTACCAGCCAGGACTGCAATCATCTATGGAGTCTATTGTGACTCCAGAATCCATTCCCAAACTCACTCATGTGATGGTTGATAGGTCTCAGTTTCTCCTCAGTTACTAGCTAATGGCTTCAGTTCCCTGCAACATGAGCCTCTCCATAGGACAGCTCACAACACCATGAAAGCTTGCTTTCTCATCTCTCAACTACCATCCTTCCATCAGTGAGAAATCCAAAAGAAAGAAAGTGCAAGCAAGAGAAAACATTCAAGATGAAAGCTGTATAATTTTTTTAAACTAGTACCAAAAGTGACATACCTCACTTCTGCCATATGGTATTGGTCACAACTTTGGTACAATGTGGGAGGGAACTACACAAGTGGGTAAACACCAGCAAGTAGGGATCATTAGGGGCCAGTTTGGATGCTGGCCAATACAGGAGGCAAATTGTGAGTTTATTAAAGGACAGGATTACTTTGAGAGGCCCTTGAGATGTTTAAGGGGAGATGTCAAAGAGACAATGCTAGGAATAGTTCTAGAAAATGACAATAGGCCAAGGGACCTAAGAAAACATCCTAATTTAAGTGTACTTCAATTATAATCACAGCTGTGGTTCAAATTTATTATCTTGAAATCTCAAAATGATTGAAATTAAAGTTGATCTACCATTATTTTGTTATTATTTCTGATATATGAATTTTGAAGTACATATGTATTTATTAAAATTCAGGAAAATCATCCACTCTCTAACTAATAACTAATATTAAACAATTTAATTAAATGAACTATTAATCCATTCTAGTAACATTTAGTGGATTAAGGAATATTTATAAAGGATAAACTGCTAATACATAAAACTCACTTTCCATTCTTCCCACGAGTCATTGTGAAGTTTGAGATGATCATTCAAGAACAACTCAACATTCCTCTACCTAACTTGAGACTCTTTTCAATTACTTTCCATTTCAGAGGGGAAAAAAAACAGACAATGACTCCAATATTCCCATAATGCCACCTGCCCCCACCCGACTCTGTGAACATGCTTATAAATGACCTCCCCACTTCTCAAATCACATAGGATCCTTCTCCTCAGCTTATCAACATGGGCACATTTCCTCTTCTTACACAACTTTTCCTTACCTTTGTTACCCTCTCCTCATCAACTACAACATGGGTTCCCAAGTGGTAGTTTGCATACCCACTGGGGTACATGCTGGGTGGTTCAGGGGTACACAAAAATAATCAGTAATGGCAAGAAAACAAGTAAACTACAAAAATGCAAAACGTTAGTTATGGAAGAAATGTTGTGTGAATCACCATTCATGGAGACACTTCAAAATTAGATCACATTGGCAAATGATGATTGGTGAGGGCATGGCTTTGAACCCTTCCTCCAAACCACTCTTCTACCAATCATTACACACAGTTTCAGAACAGTCCATTTGCAACGTTTCTTAAAACTTTCCTAAACAGATAAATGCATCGGTAGTCAGACTGTTTGATCGGTTTAGTTATTGACTGAGTAAAAGTAAGTGTGTTGTCTTTAATTGTGATTAAAAAATCAAGTAGATTATTTAGTTTAAATGCTTGATCATCATTATCAATATTTAACTGTTTCAAAAACTTTATACTTTATACTTTTACTGTAATTTTTTTTCCCTAACTTAGTATCTCATTTCCACTATTGTACATTAAGAGAAGCACTGAAAAAAAATGTCAGTATTTAAAAACAGCTGTTTTTAAAATAAGGGGTTCAAATTATAGAAATGGGCTTAAAAGGGGCACAGAATTGGAAAAAGGTTGGAAACCACTGAACTACAGTCTTATTTGCTTGCTTCCTTCCTTCCTCTGCCAAACTTTACAAAGAAAATACACTAGCATCTTCCTATGTTTTCCCTTCCATTTACTGAAATCCAATATATATGCTCATCTGCTTTCCCAAGGCCAAGCCAAAGGCCTCCTAGCCATCAAATCCACTGGCTTTTTCTCACTTTCATCTTTCTCTGCAGCACTCAATCTTGTCAACAGCCTTCCTGTATCAAAAGTCTCATTCTGGTTCACTCTAGGCTCTTCTGCTCTCATCACCCTTTCCTCTTGTCTGTCTGTAGCTACTCTGTCCCCTGACACCAACCTAAATATATTAATAGATATCTCCCGAAGATTAACCCATAAATTTATGTTCCTCTTTCGATGTTTTCTCCCTGTCAGTTTCATTCAGGCTCGTGACTTCAAACCCTGGCTGGATGTAGA
The DNA here is from genome assembly GCA_004026885.1 of Lyroderma lyra. Taxonomy (NCBI): domain Eukaryota; kingdom Metazoa; phylum Chordata; class Mammalia; order Chiroptera; family Megadermatidae; genus Lyroderma; species Lyroderma lyra. Next base: position 22,099 of record PVJL010008963.1, read on the forward strand.
TAATTTCCATGTGTATTTATAGCTCTTATTTATATCTCAAGGTCAGCCCCACATTTTTAACTACATCACATTTTTAACTGAACTCAATATATTTTCTCCTTCTAGGGACACCATCCTCCTGAGCCCCTAGGGTAAAAACAGTTTCACACCATTTACACTTTACTTTTCCTTGATTGCCAACATGTAATCAATATTCCTTCTGCCTTCATAACAGCTATAACATCCATTTCTTCTTTATTCCCACTACAACTCTCTCACTTTGGGTCCTCGTGATTTCTCATCTGGAACATTAATGTAGTCTCCAAATTGTTTTCCTCCCTTTATTTTCCCCCCATGTTCTGTTTTATATACAATGCAGAATCTTCTCAAACATCCCTAGAAAAACTTCAATAACTCCCTATTATAAAATGTAGGGGTTCGGAACAGGTCTCCCCAAAATGTGCCACTTTGGTATGTGAACTATTAATATGTTGAGCTGAAGGGAGTAAAGACCCTGCAGACTCATGAGAAACTTTTACTTCTCCCTTAAAGGATTTAAATTAGGGGCCTTGTCCAAAATAAGAGTAATCACCAGAAATAACCTTTTATGACCTATCCATAGGGCAGGACGGGCTACTAAATACTGAACACTTGCTCTTCTTATTGTCCTGCAATGACACTCTGAATCCCCAAAGTGCCTCACTTCATCTTTAGCTCAGAATGTCATATATACATCATTTAGAACTTTGTCTCTGAATCTGACTCCCAGGGGTTCCCATACATACATATAGAATTAAATTTAGTTATTTTCTCTTGTTAATCAGTCTCATATAGATTTAGTTATTAGGCCAGGTGAAAGAATCTTGAAAGGTAGATGAAAGTTTCTTCCTCCCCCACAAGCCCACGCTTCTTACTCTGACATTTTATTCTCTCCATTAACTGACCTGTATTTAGATACCACGTTGTTTACCAAGCTCACAAAAAGGTCCTATACTTCTTCGTTCAGTTTCTGCTTTAGAGCGATCTCAATAATATAAAGTTCACTACCAATATATGAAACCACAAAAGCAGCTGTTTGGTCTCTGATTAATGATAAAATATTTTATTCGTTAAAGAAAAAATATTCATGACTCTTATTAAAGAATAGTAAGGTATACTTTGCTGGTATATAGCAATGGGGTATTGCAGTCAGGGACAGAGATTGGACTCAACTCTGAATACAAGGAGAATTGGGAATTTACAGCCAAAAAGCAGTGTGTGATCAGTGGATGGAAAATTACTTTAAGGAACCATCAGGGGTACAGGGAGATTCTGGCTAAACCAACTTAACAGAACTCTTGTTGAAGAGTGATCGGATACCACATGGGCATGTTAGCAAATGAGGAACCTGCTCAAATATTGAGGATGATCTGATATCAAGAGAGGAGATTTTGGCTAAACTGAATTAGCAGTATTCTTGCTAAAATTAGACAATGCAGAAACAAACAAAGAATCCCAAAAGTCAGGGCCTAATTGAAAAGAGTCTGAGAAGCCCAAATAAAGTTTGGTCACGAAGAAAATCCCCATGTCTCATTTTTTGAAGAATAAGAAACGCCTTTCAATGAAAAAATTTCCATCAACACATTTAATAATTCTTTATCTGCAAAAGGACTGGCATCTCATCAGTCAAATGCAAAGCTTTGTTTTGTGTCTGTGCAGTTGGAAGGGTAATAATTCAACCACATAAATGATCTGAAACACATCCTTTTCTTAGTTTTCTAATGAAAATACAATCTTAACCAATATGTAGGAATGTGCCATGAGGCATACTTTTGTGCTCACAAAAGATAATTATCTATTAGCGTATTACTTATTTGATTAGTAGCAATATTTTATAATTTAATCTATGAATTTAGAGGTAAAATCATTGATAATTAAAGTCACCAATAATTTTTGTGAGAAATTCACCAAAATATATAAATTACAATTCTACAGATCGTTGGCTAATTCTGTCCAAGTCACAGTATCAGATACTATACTAAAATGTAAATGCATTTTAAACAGCAGATTTGACAAGAAAATGAATCACTCAAATCCAAATATTCTCCTTTTCTGCATAATACTAGGCTGAAACAGGGAAAGGTGAATGAACTAATTGATCATCCCTAAAGACAATTTTATCATACTCCACATACTAATTCTCTCTGGCTTTTCAGGGTACATTGGCTCCACCAGCCGTGTCATGGGCCTCACGTTCCTAGCTCTAGTCATGAGCTTACCAGGGTGGGTACAGAGTTGCTTTCTTAAGTGGAGGTGGTATGATTCAATTGGACATAAAGAAACATAATAAGCCTACATAACAAAAAAAAAGACTCTCTTTGACCCCAATTCTTAATTCTAAAAGCATACACATCACATGTAGCATGTTGACCTGAAAAGGAAGATCTTACCATAACACGCTCTGACAAGCATTGCTCATCCAATAAAAGCTTGCAGAAAAAACACTGTACGTGAAGTGAAAAGACCCAGTTTGAATTCCAGTGCTGCCACTTTTCAGCTCACTGATTTGCCATGTCAGTCATCCTCTTTGACCTTCAGTTTCCTCAGGTATAAAAGAGAGGTAACAATTCTCTCAGGAGATAGTTTGACGTAGGTAAGAAGTGAGACAATACATGAGATTATTAGTTTGTGAAATTTGTAAAGCAATGTACAAACATATGGCATGTTTTTTATGAGACCTTGGAAAAGAATTTTTTTTTAGCAAAACCTGACTCCTCATGTCACATTCACATCACTGGAAAACTGATATTTCTCAGGCTGAAAAACATCTAGCTCCGTGTGTCTCTGTATGAAACTGAAAAGCAAGTGCATTTTGATTGACTAATGACTATATAACTTTGAAGAAAACTGAGCTAAAATAGGACTTAGATAATAATAAGGTGAAACTGAGCAATATTTGTCTAGAAGAAGTTCTAGACAAGAAGGCAAGAAGTTCTGCTAGACTTCAGCTTAAGGATCCAAAAGTATGAAATAAAAATATGTATTTCTCTCAAAATCCCTATAGAACTTGCATTTATTGGTATCCAGCAGACATACCCGAAAACCTACAGATCACTTGAGGACCAGCTATAATCTTTCTGGAAAGGAAGGAGAAAACTGTAATTTCTTTCACTTCAAATCTCCTCTTCTTTCATATGACATATTTCCTCAACTCTTACAGTCATCTAAGAATAGATCATCAATAGTGCATTCCCTATTTTCCAATAATTAACATACCTCTCTCCACATTTGTCTTATACCAAACTGCATCCACTTATAATGGTGGCCAAGTTCTCATGCTAGACAAATCTTGTTTATATTTATACATTCATCACAAATGCAAAAGATAATATAATACATATGTATGTCTAATTAATTGAAGTTAATCAAATAGCTAGTCTTTGAATACAGAACTGCACGAGAAAGCACTGTTTATCAATATGGCCAAAATCTTAACACTTGAAAGAAAGGACTCACTGTTACTAATTACAAAAGACATTAGAAGCATTAATGAAATGATGAAATTAAACTTTCCCTTTGGCCCTTCCCTGTCCCTGTTTATTTTCTCCTACAGTGCTTTCATGCTATTTGCTAGTAGTTACCCAGATAACCTCAGACACACACTCATACATACACACCTATCATGACTCTCACTGCCATAGCTATCTCTGTCTACCTCTTTTCACACACAGCTCCTTTAGCATGACTTAACTATCTTGTGAGTATAGCAATTTTCACACAAATAGAGCTACTTACATTAATATTTTTTGGGGAAAATACATATATATATATAGAGAGAGAGAGGATGTCAAAAAAACCATGTCTCTATTTTTTTTATATTACATGGCTGGATACTTTCTGAACAGCCCTCATGTGTATATATACACACACATATATACTTAAATAACTTTTAAACCTAAAATGACAACTCTTTGGTAGTGGTTTATATGAACTGTGGTAGTCTAAGTGAAAAAGAGATACATGACAAAAAAAAAAAAAAGAGAGAGAGATGAGAGAGAGAGAAAGATATAGAGACAGATGGATAGATAACAGCCAAGGAGCCAGAAATTAAGTACATATATGTCTCTGTGTGTTTATATGTACATATGCTACTATTTGGGGGAGGATATCCTTTGAATCATATGACTTTATATAAGCTTCATCTGTTACATGTGAGGTCAGCCATAAGATGAGACAATCATTTTCTCCCTGAGCCAAGTAAAACATCAAACAATGGACAAGATCTTTGCAAAATGCTTTTTATACTACAATCCTATATCACTCTTTAATCTTAGGTAAAAATGATTTCTGAGATTGGTTTTGGACTTCGCAATTGTTCATGATTATAGCACTCCTTATTCTGAAGTATCTTTCTGATGTCTTTGTCTCTGACAGGTTCTCAGAAAAACGTATTTTTTCCATTTCCTGAAAATGGTTATTTGCTTCAAGAAACTCTCCCTTGGGGCTCTCTTTTAAATACTATTCAACTGGGACAATAGCATAATACTGAAATCTATCTATAGAGAATTATTGCAGTTAAGTTAATCATATTATATTGATGTTCTATGAAAATTTTAAAATCTAGGAAATGAGCATAAGCTAGTTTTATAATGAAGAAAAAGCATACATACAACTTAAACTAAAAGAGCAAAACTTAACTTATTACCAATAAATCATTTGCAGAAGCATCTGACACACATAATTAGGAATCACGAGTCCTTGCTCCACTCCTCTTTCCAGTCACTTAATGAAACAACCACTCCGATTCTCCGTTTTCTCCCAGCATTACTAACAGTTGCCCTGCCATGCTGTCTCAGAGCGCCATGCTGAGAATCGAATGAGGTAATACACAGGTAAGGGAGTTGTCAGGTTCCTGAAGATGCCGTGTCATGCAACCCCATGTTATATGAAACAAAGAAGTAGTACAAAAAACGGGGCTAGCTTCCAAAAATTTAAAAAGCACACTGTTTTATTTTTATAATGAAGAAATCTTTATTAAAGCAATTTTCACCTAAAGTATAACATATTAATATGCACTAAATAATGTTTTTTTTTTTTTTTTTTTTTTTGGTCATCACTACTAAGCACCATTAACCAAAGGGGTTTTCTTTTTGACAAGGTATCTTCATCCTCTGAACTTTCTTCAGTATCATCTTGACTTCTATTCTGTACTTTTTGCAAGAAATCTGTTATTTTAGATGGCTTGCTTTTAGCTGAGAGAGCTTTATAAATTTCATTATATAATGAGATATTTCTTGCTCTTAAAAGATTTATTACCTTCCATGTTGCTCAGGGATTTCCCTAAATTTAATAAGATATATTTTACTCTTAAAAGCTCTTATTATGCTCCGTGTTGTTTGGGGATTTCCCTAATTCTCACAATGTGTTAGAGTGAAACCGTGTTCTAGGATGACATGTTGTACGAGGGTTTCCCCAACTCTTGAACTGTGTTAGAGTGAAACCGTGTTACAGAAGTGCCATGTTACGCAGGGGTGGCCTGTATTTTAAAACACTACCAAGGGTGCCAAAAACATGTGTGCTCATTTTTAAGAGATATTATCTAGGTATTACTTGTTGAAGTTGAATTGAATTATGGTAGCAATCTGTAGTATGATGTTCGCTCAAAAGATGGTGTTAATCAAATGAATGCTAAGGTCACCATGCGACAGGCAGGACAAAGAAAATGGCAGAGGCATGTTGTCATTTGAGGAGCAAAAGACCATTTTAAAGTGGTATTCGAATTTGAGAACACAGTGGAAGTACAACAATGGAGGATTGAGTATACAATACAACCTCCAACACACCTAACAATTGAACGCATTTGTGTTAAATTTGAGATGCATGGTACTTTGACAAGAAAGGGAAATGTCATGTGCAGCAATGCAAGTGGACACTTAGGTCAACATTGCTCGAGCAGTAGTTCGCCATAATCAGAAGTGCCTGAACACTGATGGTAACCACTTTGAGCACCTCTTGTAATTGCAGAAGTCAAATGCGACTTGTGTTCATCTTTTGTTATCAGTATATATTGAGTATTACAATTTTAATAGTTTTCCTATCTTAAAATGTGTATACATTTTTTGGCACCCTCTGTATATTGCTTTACAATTACTATTTAGGCAAAGAACATTATAAATTGGTTTTTGCTTTTCAAGAAAACAGAGTTTCCATCTTTATTATTTATTAACTTCCAGAACTAAATATTTCTGATAGCTTAAAGTTTTTTTACTTTCTGGTAGAAATGCCATACTACAGATATGAGGCATAAAGGCCTTGGTAATGATAAATTTGTTAAGGCACAGTTTGTAAGGACACTGGGAGGACTGCAGGGAGTTGAAGATGCAATTGAACCAAACCTAGAAGAATAGAAGGAGCACTAGGCAGAGTTCATAGGTCCTACCAAGGCTACTTACTATCTCTAACTCTAACCTTTAGTCATATTTCTCCAGCCTTGAATTACCTAAGTAGATGACTTCATACTGACCTTCTCCTCTTAAAAGAATATCTCTTTGAAGTAAAGATTAAATCTCCTTGCAACCCACTCCTTCTCCCCAGCTTTATGCATTTTGAAGCAATTGGAATATAAAAGTTAAGACACTTACTATAAACTCAAAGTGTATATGCTGAAAATAAGGTTTTCACTTTGTCATTCCACTGTTCAAAACATCCCTTGTCTTATTACTGACATTAAGAAGTCTAGCTGTCTTAGGCAGCTTAATAAGGTTCAGCAAAATACAGCTTTTCTTCTCCCTTTTCAGGTCATCTCTAACACTCCAACTGTATCCAAGCTGGTAAATACTCATGTGCCTTCCCTCCCCAGCCCCACGTTCAATTCCTACTATCTACCTGTTCCAGTCTACCCAATCTTAAAGGCCACTATAAAGATCTTTGCCATCTTTGAAGACCTCCCCAACCTTTCCAAACCAATGCTATTTATCACCACTTGAAGTACCTGTTTGCATCACTCCCTCATTTTTGCTTTTAGCTACTGTTTCATGAATGTGTCTCATTTCCACCTATAAATTGTAAGTGCAAGATAAATGGATAAACCTGAAAGTAGGGAAAACTTTCAAATCATTGCAAGAAAAAGCAATTTATCACATAACCAACAAAAGATGGAGGTAAACATAAGTGTTAATAATGCCATCTTCATAGATCTTCAAATTTGTCATAGTATTGTTTTATTAGGATAAATGACAGTTTTGCTCTATTTATTATGGAGGGCACACCTTACAGTGAGACTGCTTTTCATCTTCCAATGCTATTTCGTATACTTAGTCTCTACTTTCCTGAAAATGCAACAAGTATCAGAACAGAAAGGCCTATTAAGACTATCACCAAGGCACATAAACATGCATCATTAAGGACAAAAAAAGCAAGTCTGAGATTATTATAGTTTAATTTATACCAAGAGTAGGTGTTGATAATATTTCTGAACATCTTTAGCTATTTGTCCTTCCTTTCCACTTAAAATCTTTTTTCTTTTGAAAGTCAAGGGGAAATGAGGCAAATAAATACAAAGTTTCACCAAATTTTAACCCTTCCTCCCAACTACTTCACAGTCCTAGTGTGGTCAGATTTTAGAGGCTTGTGAATATACCACTGCCAAATCCAACCTTTGACATATGAGAAAAATAAGTATATGCAGAGATTCATCATGTTTCTCAACTGCACTTATGTTTTTTGAAAAAAATTATTAAATGAAATAAAATAGAAATAAAACTTGACATAAATACTCTATCTACATCTGTTACTTAACTAAGGTATTTATATCTTGTAGATTTTACATTTTCTGCAATTTAATATATTTTAGTTTCTATCTGGTATAGTAGATTAAAGGTAAACTGTAAGAACTCTGGTGAGAAGTACTAAAAAGAAGTGCCAGGGAGGCTAAACTTTATAAATTTGGGAAATAAGAAAAAATTATAGAAATAGCTGAGTTGAGGCCAAGTTGACATATCAGAAAAGAACACTGAGATAAGGGTAGAAACCATGAGGCAAGTACAAATTTACAAATTAGAGAATTTAGCAAAAATACACAGATGGAATACCAAAAAATCTGTGCAAAAGTTAACCTGGCGTGGAATATTTCTTGGCAAATGTTACCTATTTGTCCTAAGTTGAGGTTTTTTTAGAAATTGTGAAAGTAGGCTTGACCTTTTTTGGATTGATAATCACCATCCCTCTAATAAAGTCCTCTGAGATTGCACCAACTACCTGAGACAAATATGCACGTATATAAATTTCCCTTACCTGATTCCATCCTCTACCTGACCCGAATTATCTCTGGGCCTCAGATTCTCACATTCGTGCTTATCTAGATTTAAAGCTAGGCAGAGAGAGGGCCTGAAATAAGAGCACAAAGATACATGGACTTTCTCTCAGCCTCCAGGAGGTGACCAGAAGGATAACCTGGTGAGCTGGGACTGTCACCAAAGAGCAGGTGGCCCCAGAAGAGGATGTGAGCTTCCCTAGTTGGCTAAATGAGATTCACAGCAAGCTCTCAGGCAGATCTGCAAGGGAAAGCCCGTGGAGAAGGCACCACTGTGTGTTCTCGGTGCGGACACAAGCCCCAGGCTGCAACAGCCACACTGTGACAGCAGATATGGCAATGGCAGAGATGGTATGCATATGCCAAGTGAAATTATATCCCTCAGCAGAGGTGAGCAAGGGTCTGAGGACAGCAAGTTGAACAGAGGCTATGCCCCTATTGCTACGGAAGTTAAATCAAAATGAGATGCAGATGAACAAGGGCACCCCTACGCCCAGACACATCAGGGAGGGGAAAAGGGAAAGGAGGGGAAAAGGGAAAGGAGGGGCACAGATCCTGAAAGCTTAAATGTTTACTCAAAAGACGCTGATATAATCTGGACAGGACTGAGGAAACCAGAAGGACCATTATTTTAGAAGAACAAGATTAATCAATCACCTACACCATATGAAACGGGGCTCAGGGACAGGCTGAGTTCACTTGCAGAGAAATAAAGTTATGTCTGTATATCTGAGTTGCAACTATGGATTTTAAACGTAATGCATCTGAAAATGGCCAGACTAGAACCTAGAGGAATTCTATATTTAGCGCCTCCCTCTGCCAGATGGATCTCCAGAGACTGAGCTGCTAAAGCTCCTGTGGCCATTAACTATTTGCCCTCTGTAAATGATGAACCGATGTGACAAAACTCCCTAATTTTAGAGAAGGGAAATTAAGATGCACAAAATCTTAGTGATTAACTTAATTAAATTCTATGGTTCTAAATATCCAATTTATCAGTCACAGAAGTAAAAATCTAGTTATGTTTTTTCCGACCAGCACCAGTCTATAGCAGGGGACAGCAAACAGACCATGACGGCCCAAGCACTCGGTCCATCAAAGGTTAAGGAAAAAAATGCAGCTAAACTTTCAATCAGAGCATAACTGAAATTACTGTTTTGAATCTGAGCTTTATGTTGCTTTTATTAAATTATGAGCCCTCCCAGATAACTGAACCTTAATCATTCAAGAGGTGCTTTTTGAGGACCTACTTCTGATCAATTCAATTTATTCCAATTACACGTTTCCTGGAAATTAGCTGTGTGGCAGCCATCATACTATCTGCTGGGAATAGAGGAATGAGCTAGACCAACAGAGTCACTGCTCCCACAGGCATCTGGCAGGGGGTGAAGGAGGCTTTAAAGAAGTTCTAAGGGTTGTGACAAGTGCTAGAAAACAGAATGCATAAGATGCTATGGGTGCACAAGAAGGAAGGCTAATCTGGACTAGTGCGACCCTAGAAAGTATACTTTATAGGCTTTTATTCACAGTAGACACAAATTCACTTCTACCTGAGGTTAAAAGTATGATGCCATTTTTAAGTGAATGACATTTCAAAATCAGATAGCATAGAGAAATGAAGTAATTTATAAAAATTATAGACTATCAGGGATTTAAATATTCATTGAACACAGTCCCTTGTTTAACATTTGAATTCCTTCACTAGTATGGTTTCCTGAAGCTTCATTTTTTAGATGTATATTTTATATATAATTCATATTTTAAATGCCACCAGTCAATGTTTGAAAACAATTCAAACAAAAGACCATTTTTATGTATAAACAGCATAAATTTATTCTGTACACTGCATATTATGGCAGGCATTGTATTATGTTTTCATAACTAATGGGTTTTAAGACCTAAAAAATGAAACACTGATTGTGCTAATATTGAGAGTGAATTAATTGGGAATTCCTTGACTCAATTTTTAAAATCCCAGACTCTTCTTAGCCTAGGACTCTTAGTCACAGAATTTGATAGTTATTTCAAATTGGAAAATATAAATAATAATTTGAAGCTAATAATAACTAAAAGTATTATAGTTTAAATATTTTAGTTTTGCAATAATTAGAGCACATTATATTACTGATCTAATAAGATTATTCTCACTTGCATTCTGATACGCTTTCATGAGGAGAGAAAGAGATGAGGTTATGACTAGCAAATTGGTAATGACACTCAGTCCATGGGAGTGTCAGGCATGAGAATAGCAAGTGCATCTTGCAGGTTTAAACGCTGAGACAGCCAGTGTGAGGGATGAAAAATATCAATTCCATCTTTGTGTATGGGTTGGAGTAAGGAAGGTGTAGGGAAGTTTTAGGAAAATTTTACTCTTAAGGTTTTCTTTCCAAGGTGAGTAAAAATAAGCATGCAAAACAGCCATAGAGAATTAAATTCAATTGAAGGGGATTATCATGAACTCAGGTCTAGGCCTAGCGGTTCTCAACCTGTGGGTCATGACTCCTTTGGGGGTCAAATGACCCTTTCACAGGGGTCGCCTAAGACCATCGGAAACACATATCAGATATTTACATTATGATTAATAACAGTAGCAAAATTACAGTTATGAAGTAGCAATAAAAATAATTTTATGGGGGTCACCACAACATGAGGAACTGTATTAAAGAGTCACGGCATTAGGAAGGTTGAGAACCACTGCTAGAACCTAGAGAGCTAAATATCTCTTTTCTGTAGAGCTCTGGAATAGACATATTTACAATTACTAATACTACTTTAAATTATGAAAGCCAACTGGTAGATAAAAATAAGCATTTATGAAATTAATAAGTCTATTGATTGGCCCTTTTAATATCATTTTAGCCTGGAGATAGTATTCATATATTGAAGTTCTATATTTTTATTCTGAATTTACATTAATTGGAATAAAGTCTAAGCTTCTGTAACAAAGGAAGACTAAAATGCAATGGTTCAATCAAAATAGGTATTTGTTTCTTATTTATGTAGTAACTGAAAGATAAAATCTGCTACACAGTTATTCAGGGGCTCAAAGCACTGAAGTGGCCTTATGAAATCCTTTTGTGATAACTTAGTCAAGTGAGCATGCATAACTGCAAAAGCAGCTAATATATATTACCTCTTGCTAGGTAGCCACGTGCCCAGCCATAACTGGTAGCCTCTACCACAATACTCTTTGGGTCAATTTGTGTATTATTTAAGAACCTCCCCTTTCTCTGGGTATACAATGCCACATGATGTAAAGTTAGTGACACTGACATGGCTATCTAATCCCTGCAAATAGTTTAGGGACATCATACCTGGTCTACAGGTACATAAAGAAAGGACTACTCTAAATTTACTATATGCATCTGCTTATTTTTTTGATAACATATTCTGGGATTTTGTAAAGAATTACTGACTTACTTGTAAAGGTATTGGTCAATAACTGGACAAGCAACTAGTTACACCTTATTCAACAAGAGAGGAGACAAATTAAGTACATTAAAGCTAGGTCTATGTAATAGATTTTATAGATTTTAACTGAGATTTGTGACTAATTTATAGAAATGCAGGTAATATTATGAAGGTTACATGGACTTACAAGAAATTGTCCAAATGGTTAAAATGAAGGTGTGGCATATTTCCCTGACTATTTTTAATGGTAGATTTGATTAGATTAATTGGGGAACTTGACATGTCTGATATTCCTGACTATTTTTATCTTTAGAGGATTTGGAGTGCTAATAAATGAGATAAAAATTAGACCACAGGGGCCACCAATGAAAATGAAATTGGGTTTTAAATTATTGATGGACCTCTAAAATGGAATAGTCATGGCAAGGCTTATTTTATCTTATTAGCTGTGTTCTGGTTTGTATCCAAATCAGTCTGAAGAAACAAAATTCTATATTAGAGGTTCTCAAATGTTTGGTCCTTAAGACCCCTTTAAACATTGAATACCCCAAAGAGATTTTGTTTATGTGGATCCTATCTATTGACAGTTACTGTACTAGAAAGTAAAACAAATTTTTCAATGTTTATTTAAGTATTTAAACTATTTCTTAAATATAATTTGTTTAATATTATATTAAATAAATTATTAAATGTATATTTATTTAAATAGCAATAAATACAGAATTAGCTATATTTAAAAAAAAAAATTACGCTGTATAATTTTTCGAACCTCTGATGTCTGGCTTAACAAAAGGCAGCCGAATTGTCATTATCAGCTTCTACATTCAATCTGTTGTGATATATTATTTTCATTGATGTAGACAAAGAAAATGCAATCTTGTGGAGATATCTGGATAGAAAAAAAGAATCTTATGGACTTCCTGAGAGGATCTAGGGACTCGCAGGTGTCCTTCAGCCAGACTTCGAGAACCACTGCCCTACATGTTCCCTGGGCCTTGAATTTAGGTCTTTACACCTGTCTCTTTGAAGGAATCCAAGCTTTCCGTGAGGAGGGCAGAGCAGTCCTAAGGCCTCAGGGAGGGAAGAGGTCAAGCCTCAACCAGAGTACAGCTTGAAGAGGAGCTTTTAAATGGTGGCTGCTGGAGGATACTCCAAGAAGCTTCAACAGCAAAAGGAAAGTATTAAAGGATGGGCAATATGACCAATAAAGAGAAACCAAAAAAAAAGAAGAATGGAAAAACTGAAGGTTAAACCTGAGTAGAGTCCATGGAATGAATGAGAGTTAACGGCTAAGAATGAGAAAGATAATGAACAAAAATCTGTCATTCACACATGTCCCAAATTTTCTGAACACCTCTCCGCATTTGGATACATGTATAAACCCTTCCTCAAACATAAATACCCAAAGAAAACCTTTCTTAGCCTCCCTTGCTGCTTAAGTGAGAACAGGTGATATAAATCCCACCATCAGATGCAACTGTGTAAGGTTTTAATTCAGATCCGAATTACACAAAGAGATAGGAACAGAGGTTACACTAGTTGGGGTGGATCATGCCACGTTAAGTGTTGTTTTGGAGTTCGCAGCTATGGAAGAAGCTCCCTCCAGCTTCAGCATCTTACTGATTATGGGTGGCATGACACGCTTCAGGAGCTGACAGCTGGAGTGACGTCTTCATAACTTCTTTGTAGAAATAGCAGATAGTGCTGTCAGTCTCAGAACTCCCAACAGAACATACTTGATAAACCCAGAAAAGGTTAGCTGAAAAGAATTTAATGGAATGACTAGTGCAGAGGTGTGGGAAATTTTCAGGGAACCAAAAAGGTGTAGTTAAGTAGCCAGTAATGGTGTCTCTTCAGATTAGCCACCATCCAGTCTGAAGGGACAAGGGAGGCAATGTGTTACTGGAGCCTGGGGAAAGCCACGGCCAGGGAGAAGCAGCCTCCGGACAGAAAACAGAGCCTTAAAGGAATGCAGTCAGTGTCAGAACACGGCAAGGCCCGAAAAAGATTTAAAAAAATAAAATAAAAGGAAGGATAACTAACTTCTTTTTTCGTCTGAATAATAGTCTCCTGCCTGATGCCTTCTATTGGCTGGACCCACTTGGAATCCAGGTTGCAAAGAGCCCAGCTAATGCCTTCCATGAAGTTCCATGTCCTGGGGTACAAAAGGGCAAAGAATGGAGCAGGGGTGGAACCAGGTAGACAGCTAGTAGAGAGAAACCATCACATCAAACCTTAGGTTAAACTGGATCATTCCAACCTGCAGTTCCTAAAGATGAGATTCAAAGAGTGATTCGACTTTACTAAAATACGGAGAAAGTATTGTTCTAGTACTTGGTATAAGAAATTCCCTTAGGCAGAACACACTCTTGTTGATAAAAGTTTTTGAAGTCATAGGATGAGAATCTCTGCAAATCTAGCTGTATGCTAATGCAAAGATTTGGGACAAATCAGAAATTGTCCAAAAGAAACAAGGAAAGTAAAACTATAATAGAAGTGGAAAAGAGAGATGAAGAAAAAGTCAAGAGGTAGTGAGAGGGCGGACCATCCTGTAAAAACTGAGAAGTGTCTGCTATTTTGGAAAGTTGGGGGCTTCCACAAGGCATGGTTTTCATAATTCAAGTCAAGTTTATGTATATAGAGTCACAGAGGTCACAAATGACAACTGGCTTTTAAACAAGAATATATAACTAATAGCCATGAAACCTGAATAGTAAAAAATGAACAAACACGGAATCCTGTTAAAAACATCACTCTTTTTAACCCTCTATTGACAACATTTAGTGACTAGAGAGAGAGAGTGAGGTTTCCCCTTCCAGGACCCTCATTCTAAGGCATCCTATTTTTTCTAGGGAATATTTGCCATGAACCCCATTCTGCTTCTCCAGAAATTCTAATGTCTTTACTTGGCCCCTCCAAAAGTCACCCTTCACTCGCCCTCAACTTCATGCCTTTGATATCAGCCACTGCTTTAGACAGAGGAGTTGAGATTGCCAAAATACAGTCACCTGTCCCCTTATCCCCATGGGATTCCAGCCAAGATTCCCACAGATAGTACCAAATCCTATGTATGTTGGGGTTTGTTTGTTTGTTTGTTTTTGCCTATACATACATGCCTATGACAAAGTTTAATTTATAAATTAGGCATAGTAAGAGATTAACGACAGCAATAAAATAGAACAATTATAACAAGATACCATAATAAAAGTTATGTGAATGTCCCCATGCTCACTCACGCTCACTCGCTCACTCGCTCTCCCTCCCTCCCTCATAACCAAAAAAGCTACTAAGTGACTAGAGCAGGTAACAGATACAACTTGGAGAATTCATATCCTGGGTTGGATAGAGCAGGACAGTTCTCAAGGGTAGGCAGAAAGGTAGAAATGAACAGGAGGAAGAGGAACAAGCGTTGGCTTAGTTAGACCACCATTAGGGACCACCTGAGGTTCTCGCCTCTGCCCCCATTTGCATCACAGACATCCTGCTTATCAGGATGGGGCCCCTTGCCTTTGGCCCAACATGTGGTCACAAACATCCCACTTATAAATATGTACATTCTGCACACCCGAACACCCAGGACCACACATTATGACTGCCCCCTTATGTGGGCTTTTCAAATAAATTATGAGAAAACTGTCATTCTCACACGCCCAGGGAAAACAAGAAGGGAGGACAGGACATGTCAGCAGAACGAGAGGAAGATACTGGCGGAGGGGAGAGACGATCATATCTTACGGATAAAAACCCTCACACCAGGTATGGAAAGGCTGCTACCCACCCTTGGCTCAGCACGCTCCACACTTGGAGTGTACTTGCTTTTACTAACAAATTTCGCTGCTCACTGCTTACTTAGCTCTGTCTCTTCACTAAATTTTTTTCCTTCAAGAAGACAAGAACCAAGGAAAATCGCTGTTCCCTGCAACGGCTCATGATTTCATTATACTACTCAGAACAATGTGTAACTTAAAACTTATGAACTGTTTATTCAGAAATTTTCCATTCAATATTTAAGACTACAGTTGACCATGGGTCACTAAAATTGCAAAGAGCGAAACCATGGATGGGAGTGGGTGGGATATTGCAATGGTCTTCATTACCATGGTATCACCATTTTTTTCTTCATTCTCCCTAAAAAAACATCAACTACCCTCCCTTTCTGGAGTTCCTGTCACAAAGATCAGGCTGCAATTAGTTATGGTTTAATGCCCTGGGGCACTTGCCTTCTTATGCAAATAAGTTCCTAGAATCTGGGAACTTGCAGGTCCCAGAGGATAAGACCTGAAACAGAGTAAGTGAGTGTAGAGGGCCCACCACAAGGGAGAAGACAAATGAAGAAAGAACGAGGGGATGGAGAGTTCTAGGGGACTCTCTAGTAAAAGACAGAGCTTTATTCACAGTTTACAGAGACTAAGGCTAATCATAACTAGGCTTCTAATGTTTAAGACGTCATGAACCTTAGAACTTCCTCAGTATTTGCTATTTTAAAATTTACTAGTATTTCCTTTTATGAAAATAATAAACATTCTGCAGAGATTAAAAGAGGTTTGAGTGTTCATTTATGGATCAAGAAAATATCTAGAAAACTTATGTTTACATACACAGTAGTTCTTGAAACAAATGAATCAGAGTGGTGCCTTAACACAAATTGGTCAAATCCCTGGGGAGCTGCGAGAAAGTAAGAAAAGGAAAGGAGAGAGGTAGGAGGTGATAGAAAGCCAATTTAGGAAACCAGTGACCTTAAGATTTGAATAAACACAAACCCTTGGAATTTTAGCTCTTGATGACCTGTGCTGTTAAGAAGCACCTGTAGATTCATAAACATGGAAATAGGGGACAACTGGTGGCTATAAATCCACTTACCTAGTTCCATCACTGGAGTTTACATTAAGTTATATAACCATATCTAGCTTTAGTTTCCTCATTCAAAACATAAAAACACCTACCTTCCAGAACTTAGGACTAATACTCCTATGTGTAAAAGAGCATTGTTGACCCTGTTAACTTATACCTCAACATCTGCCAGGCCAGCATGCTCCAGTGGGCAGCACTGGCATTTGCAGTAAAGCCCATTATTAGCTGTGCAAGCTGCATTTACTGCTTCACTTTTGCAAACACTTATTTCTTTACCCCGTAGCTATGATTTCACAACCTTTTTCATAAACTTGTTGTTCAGAAATATTAGTGCTAGCATCTAGTAAGTACTCAATAAATGTTGGTTCTCTTCTCTAAACTGGACCAATGGCCTTGAAAACATCCCAGTAAATGGCCTGAGAGAGCCTGCATTGGCTCCTTCTGCCTTGCAGAGTGGCCTGGATGTCATGAATAATTTTTTCCTTATGAATTGTAACATCTGAATTTAAATCTGTGGTGTATTAGTTAAAAGAACTCATCTCACTTTAAAATTTATCTATAGTTTGAAATTGGGGGCCAGGATATCGCATTGTAATCTACTCGTAACTTTGCTCTCTAATCTAATGGCAAAAAAAAAAAAAAAGGTGAAAATCTATAGACAAAAATATGATGCTGTAGGAAAAAAAAACTTAGTATTTGAAAAGGGTTTAATAATAGAGTTCCAGTTGCTCTGTTTTACCTTCCTATTACTTAACTACAGCTCTACATGTAAAAATTACAGATGCCCAGATACCCAAAAATCAAATTTGAAGTACCCTAGAATCTTTGCTTTCTTTTTATTCTTGACTCATTCTCACCTCTATTTTCAGAGATGCTGCTGCCTTTCTTTCCTGTGACAGAGCCTCTTGCTTCACAGGAAATCATTTACCATAGCTATTAACAGCCACTCCATAAAATCAGTGATTCTCTCTCTCCTTTTGTAATGTTTCATGTCTTCACTCATACTGAGACCTGCACCAAATTATGGAAACTGCTCTCTCCTAGGGAAGTTTAACCTGAATTCATCTTGAACTCTTGACTATGATCTAGTTGTTTGATGCTATCTATACCTTTCTAACTCCCATCTTCCTTCTTTAAAGCTGAAGATTCTTTGCAAAGAAAGGGAAGTGGAAAGCGGAAGCATATAACACAGGTGAGACACTAGGCATACAAGGTCACTTCTGGTTTCCTCTGTTTCATACTTCTACGTGTACCTGGGACAAGTGCCTGAACAAAGACGTTTTCTTTTCTAAAGACACTCCGAAAATTTCTGCTACTAATCACCAATCAGTTTCTTAACATAATTTGACATAGCTAAAACTAGCAGAGCAAGGAAGTTCTGATATATGGTGAATCCCACAACTGTGGGATTACAATATAACACCCATAAATCTGTGTGTTTGTCTATTATACCAAGCTCAAGACTACTCCAGGGGGAGTAAAGCCCTAAACACTGCTGATGACACCCACTCCCAAATGCCCTGTCCAGTGCTCTGAATAATGTAGGTGTTCAACATAGGCTTGTGAATAATTATTTTAAAAATTCCTGATTCTGTGCCAGAGAGTATAGAGTAAGCTTCGTTCTCTAACAGCAACTCAAATCCATGCCCTACCTTTTCCACTAAGCCAATCTAGGAAGAAAGCCCTGTCAGAAAGTCAATTCCAGGACTTTAAATAAACTGGGTATTTTGTTTCTTTTTTTTTTTTTCTCTCTCTCTCTCTCTAGAATATTTAAGGGAGTTTAATCAAACTACAAAATATAAAAGAAATTAATTCTGTAATCTGTCATTACTGCTAAAAAGAAAGAGACACAAGGAAAATTCAACTATAATGAGAGGTTCAATTATTTCAATGATATCTCTTCCCAAAATGAACATTCTTTTACATCAGATAGCTGCAATTTAGTGCTAATTTGCTCCCCAAAATAGCATCAATTATAATGCTTTATCTAAAAAATGATAAAATACATTTAGAAATTATTTAATCATTTATAAATGTAAGAATTGCAAACATATCTGATTGATGAAGTCTTTATACTTAATCCATTACCAAAGACATATATGTGTGTGTGTATGTATGTGTATGTGTGTATACACACATACACATACGTACACACACACACACACGCACCGTGGTTACCAAAAAAAAGTATACACAGTTTAAGAGATGTTATCTACTTATTACATAAATACTGATAGTAACCACTCTGAGAACCTCTTGTAATTGCAGAAGTCAAACACGACTTGTATTCGTCTTTTGTTATTGATACATATTGAGTATTACAATTTTAATACAGTTTTTTTTCCTTTCTTAAAATGTATATACATTTTTTATCACCATATATGCGTAATGTTATATACGAGGTCAGACAATTAAGTTGCAAACTCATCCAAGAAAAAGTGCTACAAACCTCATTGTTGAATCTCACTAGTCACCTTTGAAGTACTCCCCTTAGGAAGCTACACACCAATGCCAGCGCCTAGTCCACCCTCCAAAGCAATTTTGGAACTCTTTTTCTGGAATGGCCATCAGAGTTGTTGTCGTACCCAAATCTGATGAATAAGTTCCCAAACTTGCCACCATGTGCTTACGTTGGAGGCACTGTCCAAACAACTCAGTAAGGTGTCATAACCTTGCCAAAGTTTTGTGTATGTGTGTGTGAGGTCAGACAATTAAGTTCACGAACTCAACCTAGAAAAAGTGCTACATACCTGTCTATCACTACAGTCACCTCTAAAGTACTCTCCTTGTCAATGCCAGTGCCTAGTCCACCCTTAAAAGCAATTTTGGAACTCTTTTTCTGGAATAACCTTGCAAAGGTTATTGCACCTTACCAAGTTGTTTGTACAGTGCTGCCAATGTAAGCACATGGTCACAAGTTTATGAGCTTAATCATCATATTTTGGGTACAATGACAGCTCTTGTGGCCATTCCAGAAAGAGTTCCAAAATTGCTTTGAAGAGTGGACTAAGTGCTGGCATCAGTGCATAACTTCCCAAGGGGAGTACTTCGAAGGTGACCACAGTGATATATAGCAATGAGATATGTAGCACTTTTTCTAGGATGAGTTTGCATAATTAATCGTTGATATAACATTGTCATATTACATGGCTGGATTCTTTCTGGACAGCCTCTATACACACACATCTACATAAATATATATATATATATATATATATATATATATATATATATATATATACACACACACACACACACACACACACACACACACACACACACAGTGTGTGTGTGTGTGTGTGTGTGTGTGCGCGTGCATGCATGTGTAGTGTC
Source organism: Lyroderma lyra (assembly GCA_004026885.1). Classification (NCBI taxonomy): domain Eukaryota; kingdom Metazoa; phylum Chordata; class Mammalia; order Chiroptera; family Megadermatidae; genus Lyroderma; species Lyroderma lyra. Next base: position 41,963 of record PVJL010008963.1, read on the forward strand.
TATGTACACAGATAAATTGCTCTTCCTCAGAATTACAAGCACCTAAAGAAAACCCTTTTCTGTATCATCATGTCTTTGCCTTTTGAATCTCCGTGAGTGTTCACGAATATGAAAGGTCCAAAAAAGTAATTAATTGACTTTTTCTCCTATGTGGGTCCATCTAATTTGCGCCCAAGCATTTGTACTCACTTTAACATTCCAATTTGGGAAGTATTATTAACCACTTTATTTTAAATTTGTAGATGAGGAGCAAATTTACTTTTTAAATTGAGACACATTATGGAGCAGTAAGACTGTCTTGCATCCCCAAGCATGGTGGGGCCAATGAATTTTCAGTGACAGACTTGAATGGGCTAGTGAGAGTGGTCTTCAAGAAGTCTGGAACATGGATGAGCAGAATCAAATTTTTGTACAGTGATGTGAGAAGGTGGCTCCTACTAAAGAGCTGATTATTAAATATTTAGGAATTACAATCATGAAATCAGCATGGTGGAAATATTTATTCCATGAATACTGGCAAACGCTATACTGGGATTTTGCTGTTATCATTGTCATTTTTGTTACCGAGGTTGTTCAGAGAACCAGTTTAAAAGCATACCACTGTGTGTAGCGTGGCAATCCAGACAGCAGAACTGTATCTGGAAGCCACAACGCCATTACTTCAAAGTGACACCATAATGTAGTTGGGTCATCTTTCTTAAGTGTTTGACTGATGATAAAAATAACAATATATAATATTCATATATTTACCTTGCTCCCTAGCAGAAAGCCCACAATTCTTTATTGCCCATTGTCCAGTTAGGTTTACAACTGACATGTTAAGGTCTGTTGTACAGTAAAGAATATAATGTACTAATACATATTTTATAAGAGTTACAATAAGCCTCTATATAGTAATCCAAAAGTCTATTTAAAATTTTTCAATATCTGAGTTATAGTTTTTCTGCATTTATTTCCTAGAACAAAAGTATTTTTATTAAAATGAAAATGGATAATATTTTCCTTCCATCTTACAAAGATTCCTTAAACCTATATCATTCAAAATTATAATCGTTACTACTATTTAATGCCTATTATATGTAAGGTACTTTCTGACACATTGATACTCTATACCCTATTTGTTAGAAATTATTATTTCCATTATTCAGCATCAAAACTGAGCGGCATAAGGAATGTAACTTACCTAAAGTTTCAAACACCATTAAGAGTCCAAGCCTGGATTAAAACACCCTTTGATTCCAAAGTTCATTCTTTTAACCACTATATTTTATTGCCTCTTATACATATGATATGCATGGTTCTCATGCACTCAAACATACACAAATGTTTCTTTTCACTAGCTTAAAACCTTCAGAACTGTGTGCTACACTAGCCATAATAATTACTGACATCCTACTGACTGATACAAAGCCACAGTTTGTTTAAATTGATGGTCTTTTGAAAGTTTATGCTAAATTGAGTTGTTGGTTTTATTATAATTTATCCATCAATGAAATAATTGGTATTAAGATTGCATAATATTAAATATCTATAAATTCCTTCATTATGTAGTTATACCACAGTCCAAAATCCCTGCCTCTCACATCTCCTCTACTCTCTGCAAGGAAATTTCAGTTACTGTCACTAAATAAATTCCTTTTAAGTGTAACCTTTGATCCAAAACAATATAACAAGTCCTTCAGCACATATTTTCCTGTTGGTTTCTATATCTTAAAATTGGATACTATCATTCAATGTGGAATTATGAATTTGATCCTACAATCTATATATCAATTTTGTCCCAATCATTTTCAGTAAGAGGAAACTCTACACATTTAAAATGGAAAAAAAAAATGTTCTTAGAAATAATGCCAAGACACACCTGATAGAATTCCACAACAGCAATTTAAAGGAAAATATCATTTACTTTCAGAAACTGGCAAATCTAATAGTGCTAGTATGTTGAAATGTCTTATAAATGTTAGAGAAGGAAAAACTTAAACCTTGGGGAAGTCACTGAAAGAAAGTACAACCTTATAATAATCACGTTGTGAGAAAAGAAATGCCCCAGGATTTCAGGGACATTATTAAGGCTGTTGGCAGACTTACTATTGGTTCACAAACTGTTCATTAGCACTTCATTAAACCCCAAGTTCCCTTGAAATTGAAAGGCCTTTACCATGCCCATTTATTTTTAAGTAATTCCAAAAGGAGAATTTTCTTAGATTATTTTTAAAGATGAATAAGGGATTTAGAATGCTATCAGCAACTCCTCTTTAACTCAGAGTCATTCTTTATACCTTCAAGAATAATGTAATTTGGCTCAACTTCACCTTCATTTTCAGTGAGAAGTAATTAGTTATCCCACATATGCAAGAAACAATTGTTATTAAAAACTCAATTATTTTGCTCAATTGAGATTACCTCCCTGGATGTAATGGCTCATTACCATAAAAACATGTACTCTAATCAGAAACTTCTTGGATCTTATGAGAAAATGCACTTATTTCATTAATAAGGAGGTCAATTTGAAAACTTATGATGTCCACTTACATTAACTCTACATTTGTCCTGATGCCAACATAAATTTCCCATGTTCAGTGACTTCCCGTAGGAAATTATACATGCAGCTTACTGAGGAACAGTGCTATTTTATTTTTTATGAGACTAAGTTAATAGTTAATAGGAGATTATTTCTAAGGTCCCTTCTAGGGGTAATTTTAATGACCCTATGTTTATATATTTTTATAGTTATACTGAATTAGCTCACATAAGAAAGCTCTGTACACCCAAGTGTCTTACGTATTTATGCTGCTTTTCTTCTAACATTTTCCTGATTTCATGTGATAGCAATAATTCCACTTGTCCTTTTTCTAACAAGTCTGACAATGAGTCTTATGTTAATAACACTTTTTCTTAGGTAATTATTCTCATAAACAATGGTCTTAGTTTCCTGCTCAGCAAATGCATAGCTACATCTGGGAATTTGCAATCGTTGCCATGACAACAGAGGTGGCCAACAAGGAGAAGAGGCAAAGCTTTTGTATAACATCAAGTAAAAACAGTATGTAATTTCTTAAAGTTTTTATTCAAATTAGATTTCATAAGCAGTTTCAAAAACAAAAAAAGAAATGTATAACTTCCTACTTTTTCTCTCTTACAGGTTAATGGCACTAGGAAAATATCTCTGTACAAGGTAAAATCATTTAAGTTAAATTTAATTTGTGTAAGCTTAATTGGCTTATGTCACATGGCCTGACAGTGTGTACGAAAGAGAACTACTGCCACATCTGATGTTAGTGTTTAGTAAAAACAGACCAAATCAAATTTCTCTCTGGTAACCAGAGCCTAGTTTCACCAGTTCGTTAAAATTTATGGGGTGGTAACAAGGAAGGATTTGATACAGATGTGTTTTTCTACCTGTCAGCACATTGCCCTCAGATTTGGAGAACAGCATAGCTTCCAGTGTGTGTAGGTAGACCTGAAAAAATTGATGTGGAGAACACTCTAGGCACATAGACAAGGGCCCTTCGCTGTACAGCTGAAGTAGCTTTTCACACAGTTCGTTTTCCCCCACTCTGCCTCTCAGATCCCCAAGGATTTGGGAGCCTCCGAGAGGAAAACAAATGAGCGTTAAGGCCAGAGTCCATAAAAATGACAACATGCTCTCTGAGGGAACGTGAGCCGACAAACACAAATAAATACAAAATTAATAAAAAGCCAGGGTCGGGGGTGTCACTGAACCCTGGTGGAGAGGCAGGTGTGACAGGCCAGGGGAAAGGAGCTGCGGAAATCAAAGAAAGAAGCACCATGTAGTGTGAGAAGCTGCAGAGCATTTGATCCTCCTGAAGTCAGTTCCATTAAGAGCAAACACAACAGTGTGTCACTGTGAGAAGTATGATTTGGGAAGACAACAGTAGGTGAAGGAAACTGCGTAGTTACACAACTCGGGGCCTCACCAGAATCCGAGTGATTTGCCCACACACTGATAATCCCAAAGTGTCGAGGCCAAAGCAGTGAGTTACACAGGCAAGCATTTGCTCTCCGTGCCCTGAGCATAGTGAGAAGTGAGTCAGTGTCTGGGCAGTGCGGGCTGCTGTTACAGAGCTGTTGGTACGCTGTGGTTAACTCACTTTTGTCACACTGTGGACATCTGCATTTCATGTGCTAAATGTTTACAAATGAAGTGCACCCAAGGTCCCATCCTTATCCCAAACAAGCCAGATAAAAATGTATAACCATAAAGCACTAAGGAGTCTCTTGGGAGTGTACCCATCTGAGGCGAGAAAAGCTTGCTCCTGGTCAGGGGAAAGGAGGGAAATTCTTAGGAAGCCTGGAGTCTGTCACTCTCCTGGGTCTCCAGGCCCCCAGGGACTGCTGTCTGCACTATGAAGACCCGACTCTGAACTAAGTTAAGCTTGAGGATACAGAGGTGAGCAAGATGAGGCTGGTCAGTGAACAACTGATACTTAACATCTAGCATAGAAACTCGGTACTATCCAGTAAGCTTCTAGGAGAGGGATTGGTGTGTGAAGAGCTGCAGAGCTCCGTAAGAGCATTGAACAGACAGGCCTAACCAAGGAAGTCGAAGGAAGCTTCTCTGAGGAACAGACAATTAAATTGAGAATTTAACGAGGCAGGGGTCAGGGGCAAGAGATTGGGAGATTAAGTTGTGCAAAGCCCCTTAACGATCCATTTGAGTGACTCAACTCCAGAAAAGGCAAAGTGGGAGTCACTGGGCATTGGACTGAATGGCTCTCATATGTTGTTTTAAGGAGTGGCCCGTATCTTGAGGGCAGTGGGAAGTATGACGGCCTCTGTCAAAGCATATTAATGAATCTTTCCATATGTAAGGGCAGCTGTGGAAAAGAGTTGGTTATAGAACATAAATTCTCCTGCATAGTGAGGTGAGAAATTAGAGCTTCTGGAAGGGAGTCCAGAAAAGAGAAGCTGGGAGATGTGAGGAGTCTCTGGAGTCTCACTGCTTTAACGGACAAATATTTACTGAGTATCTAATATGGGCAGGCACTGTTCTAGGTACGGGAGATGTCTTGGTGCACAAAACAGAGGAAAATCCTGCACTAGGGAGTTTATATTCTAGTGGACAGGAGGCTGAAGTGTGAGGGTTTTGGTTTTGGTTTTTTACGGGTGAGGGAGGGTTGTGTGCTGGTGGACTTTAAGAATAGGGATGTGTCTGTTTGACGTTTTACTCACTGTCACCATGTTGCTCCCAATTTCCAGCAACAGTGCAATGTTTACAAATTCTGCGTGAATAAGATTTGGAGTTATATGTGGAGTTGAGACAAACCAGGAAAAAGACATAAGGTTATAAAAGTGGCTGCCCAACCACGAACTGCTGTGGAGTCAGCCCAACCCTATGCTCATCCACATCATTAACATCCACTGTACCCCACCACCTGTCGTGCTGTCATGATGTGCTGAGTGCTCCCGGAGCTAAGACTGCATGGACCATGTGTATCCCAAAACAGGAGACAGCCCTTTTCCTCCTTTTCTGTTCTAATCTGTCGGAGAGTTACCCAAACCACCTGGCCCATGCAGTGATATTTTACCGGGTTTACCAAAAAAGAGTTGTTTTAATTTTAATTTATGTCTTTGTCCCTTTATCTTCCCTGCTTAAAGCCTTTTCGTGGCTTCCCACTCCCCTCAAAATAAGTGCCTTCGCATGCAGATGGGCACCATATGTGAGTCTCCATCAACCTGGATAACACTGTTTGTCCCACCCTAGTTAGTATATTTTCTCTGTGATTCACTGAGACCCTGCCGCACCCAATTGAAGGCCATTCCGTACAAATGGTCTGTCTTGGATCATGCTGCAGACTTTCCTAAAATCTCTCAAAGGTTCACAAATCCCTAGCAGCATCTGGGCTTGGTGTGCCCCATACCACTTGCTGAGCAGCCCCAAGCTTGGCACTAGTAGCAGCTGGCCTGAGCTCACAGCTTAGCCTCTCCCAGACACTACCTCCACACCCAGCAAAGTGGCATCCATGTTATAATAAGAGACAAAGAAGGACCCAATACACTACTTCAAAGAAAGCCAAAACACTACATATATACAATGGAATATTACTCATCCATAAAGAAGAATGAAATCTTGCCATCTGCAAAAACATGGATGGACCTAGAGGGTATTGTACTGAGAGGAGTAAGTCAGACAGAGAAAGACAAATGCCATATGATTTTATTTATAGGTATAATCTAATGAACAAAATAAAGAAAACAACAACAAAAAAACAAACCAACTCATACATACATAGAACAAATTGATGGCTGCCACTTGGGAGGAGTTTGGAGATGGGTGTAAAAGGAAAAGGGATTAAAAAGTACAAATTGGTAATTACAAAACAGTCATGGGGATATAAAGTATAGCATAGAGAATATAGTAAATAATAATGAAATAACTATGTATGGTATCAAATGAGTACTAAAGTTTGGGGGGCTTATCACTTCATAAGTAATATAAGTGTCTAATCATTATTTTGTACACCTGAAACTAATATAATATTGTATGTCAACTGTTATTGAAAAATAAAACATTATTTTAAGAAAGGCTAGAAATAAGTTTTGGTGAGGGTATGGAGTAAAGGAGACCTTGTACATACTTCATAGGAATATAAATTGGTACAGTTATATGGAAAACATAAAAAGATTCCTCAAAAATTAAAAAATAAATATGACATGAGTATAATAGATACCATATGATCTAGCAATTCCACTTCTGGGTATATAACCAAATGAAACAAAATTAGTATCTCAACAAAGAGTACAATGGTGTTGCTGGTGACTTGGTTGTGGGGGAACTGAGCAGATGTTGTTCAAAGTGTACAAACTTTAACTTATAAGATAAGTTCCTGGGGTCTAATGTATAGCTAGATTACTATAGTTAATAATACTGTATTATGTACTTGGTATTTGCTTAAAGAGTAGATTTGTGTTTTCACCACGTACACACAGAAAAAGGTACATGAGGTGAGATATGTGTTAATTAACTTGACTGTGTTAATCATTTGACAATATATACAAATATCATATTATCACATTTTACACTTTAAACATATATAATTTTGTCAACTATACCTCATCAAGCTGGAGAAAATTAAACAAAATTTTTTAAATTTAAAAAATTATAAAAAGATTATTTAAAAATCACAATGATAATAAAGCTTACTTCTGAGTGGTAGAATTATTGGTGATGTTTATTCTCATTACACTTTCTATATTTTTTCAAAATTTCTTCAATGAACATACATCGTTATAAAATACATTTTACAAAAAAAATAAATAAAATAAAATACATTTTACTACCAACGCATACTATTCAAATATATACTATTTACATCCTAATTCTGTTCTTTGTCTTCTGAATATACAAAATTATGAATCTTTTATAAGAATTATATGTGAGACCTTTTTATCATATGGAGATTGATTATTTCTCAAGCAAATTATTGTTTCAATATCAGCTATTTCATCAAAATATTGCCCCAGCATAATATAAGCATCTTATCTGAGGAAAGCATATAAACACTTCTTCACATCTTTAGTTGTTATCTTAATTAATTACCAATGACACCAGGTTTAAAGCTAACACTTTCTTAAAGTAATTCATTGTCATTGCTATTTATACTATTGCATAGTCATTAATAATCTAGTTCTTTGTAAAAATTTTAAGCTGTTATAAATCAGTAAATTCACTGTAAACTCATTAACTGTGCCAGATTTCCATGGACCAATAAAATTAATATGCCATTTTTGTCCAATTTACAGGCATAACTTCCCATAAGGAGACCAATGCAGAAAAAGCATTATAAGAGGCAGCAAGGCAATAATTTTTGAGTATTTCAAAAAATTGTTTTTAAAACTGAGCCCTTAATACCCAAATCCCACCCACAGCCAACTTACTCTTGCTCCAATTTTTCTGGACTCAGTAAACCAAAATGCCATTCCCAAGAACATTTATGCCAAAAACCTTGGAGCCCTCCATGAAAGTTTGTTTTCCCCAGTCCCATATCTTATCTCTAACCGGGGACTGACTATTTTCCTCAAAAACATTCCTTCATCCACTTATATCCCTGGCTTCTGCCCACAGCCCAGTCCATTCCAACTTCATCTCACACTCTAAACTACTGCAAACCCTCAGAACTATTCTGCTCTGCCCTAAACTATTGTATCCTAATTGTATTGTCTCTGTTCCTATCTTGTATTTCTACACAGACAAGCAAACTATTCCCAAACAATGTGATTTGCTTCGTACTTTCCAATGTTTAAATTTCTCTTTCTGTCTTGATTATTACAATACAACATTACATACCACCTTTGATAAATATTTGTTTGTCAGTGTCCCTGGCTTGTGTCAGTGGTCTTTTAACATCTATTTGAGGGGGGCTCAGGTTTTCATGCATGGAAAGAAATTCTGTTTTCAATATTTTAATTAGTAATTTATACATTTTAAAATATAGCTTTACTTAATACCATAAGATAAACTGACAAATCTTATTTTATTTCTGAAGTTTTGGCTAAAACTAGAAACCTCAAATTCACTTGTTCTTTGAATAATGTGTAACAACTCATAATTTTAACAGATTAAATCCTTTTAAAACATTTCATACCATTTACATAATTAATTAAATCTCATAGACAAGTCAAATCATAATTACCCATTCAATATACCTTGCTCAAATACGTTAAACACAGAAAGGTAGACTTACGAACTGAACAAATAAATTTTTCTTAGAACTTCACTCTCTTAAGTCTAAGTCAAATATTGCTTTATTTATTTTCATAACTTATTTTTCAATTACTGTTAACATTCAATATTTTATATTAGTTTCAGGTATAGGCATAATGGTTAAACATTTATATACTTAACAGAGTGATCCCCAAATAAATCTAGTACCCATTTGGCACCACACCTACAATATTATTGACTGTATTCCCTATGCTGTAACTTATATCCCCATGACTATTTTTTAACTATCAACTTATACTTCTTAATCCATTCATCTTTTTCTTCTAGCCTCCAAACCTCCCTCTCATCTGACAAACTCATCTGTGAGTTTGTTTCTTCTTTGTCCATTTATTTTGTTCTTTCGATTCCACATATAAATGAAGTCATATGGTAACTATCCTCTAGATCTATCCATATTGTCACAAATAGTAGTATTTCATTCTTTTTGTGGCCAAGTAATATTCCATTATATGTATAATACCACTTCTCCTTTATCTACTTGTCTATTGATAAGGACATTTAGGTTGCATCCATATTTTGGCTATTGTAACCAGGAGGGCACACACAATCCATAATACAAGAGATACTCCTAGAGCACCCAGCACAGATAACCAGAGAGACTGTGCCAGGGCCCCACAGGGCACCCACTACATAAAACTACCTGTAGCAGATCTCCCTAATACTGAGAAACAAACACAGAGAGGCATCTAAAATGAGGCAACAAAGAAATACCTCCCAAAAAAACAATCAGGAGAAAAAAACTTGAGAAAATGAACTAAACAACATGAAAGCAAACAACCTACCACAGACGGTTCAAAACAATGGTTATAAGGATGCTCAAGGAATTTAGTGAAAACTTCAGCAGAGAGATACCAAGCATAAAGAAGGACACAGAAACCACAAAAAAGAACTAGGCAAAAATAAAGAATAAAAAAACTGAAATGAAGAATGCAATGAAACAGTAAAGCCAACTTGTGGCCCAGGACAGCTCTGAATGTGGCCAAACAAATTCTTAAAACACTATGAGATTTTTTTTTTTGGCAACTTTTTTTTAGCTCATCAGCTATTATCAGTGTTAGCGTATGTGATGTGGGGCCCAAGACAGTTCTTCTTCCATTGTGGTCCAGAAGGCCAAAAGGTTGGACACGACTGCAATAGAAGGAATCACCAGCAAACTAGATGAAGTAGAGGATCAAATCAGGATTTGAAAAGACAAGGTAGTAGAAAACATCTAATCAGAACAGTGAGAAGAAAAAAGAATCCAAAAAATGATAATAGTTTTAAGATTCCTCTGGGACAACATCAAATATAACAACATTCACATCATAGGGGTACTAGAAGAGAAGAGAGAAAGTAAGGGATTGAGAACTATTTGAAGAAATAATGACTAAAACGTCCCTAACCTGGTGAAAGAAATAGATATACAGGCCTAGAAGCACAGAGAGTCCCAAATAAGATGAACCCAAACAGGCTCAGACCAAGACACATTATAAGTAAAATAACAAAGGTTAAAGACAAAGAGAGAATCATAAAAGCAGCAAAAGAAAGGCAACTATTAACTTATCAGGGAGCTCCCATAAGACTGTCAGCTGATTTCTCTACAGAAACTTTTCAGGCCAGAAAGAACTGGGAACAAATATTCAATGTGGTGAAAAGCAAGGACCTACAACCAAGATTACTCTATCCAGCAAGGCTATCTATTGTTCAAAATTGAAGGACAGTTAGAAAAAGCTAAAGGAGTTCATCACCACCAAACCAGTATACAAGGAATGTTAGAGGGACTTCTTTAAGATGGAAAAAAAAAAGCGCAAAATTATGAATAATAAAATGGCAATAGCTACATATCTATCAACATTTACTTTCAATTTAAATGGATTAAAAGCTTCAATCAAAAAACATGAAGTGTATTGTGCTGAGTGGAGTGTCAGAGAAAGACAGATGCAATTTGATTTTGCTTCTATGTGAAATCTAAAGAAGAAAATAAACAAAACAGAAACAAACTCACAGATACAGAAACTATTTGGATGACAGCTAGATGGGAGTGGGGGTTGGTGATATGGGTAAAAAAAGGTGGAAGGGATTAAGAAGTATAAAATAGGTTATTACAAAGTACAGGGTGTGGCACAAATAATGACCCTTTTTTATGAGCTGGTAATCTATACCAAATCTTCTATTATAAAATCATAAGCATGTAATTCTATAACATAACAATATCACACTCAAGCACATTTTAGGTGACAATTTAGGTGAAATGTTCAAATTGCTGTCCATCTTGAGTGGGACATTCACATAGTGTCTAGCATTACTTCTGCCAGACCCTGTAGTTACGGGAATGTGGGGTTTAACGTGAGGAATATAGTCAGTAATATTGTAATAACTATGTGTGGTATCAGATGGGTACTAGATTTGTTGGGGTGATAGTTTAGAGGGGGTTGGGAGCAGGGTAGAAAGGTGATGGGAGAAAGAAGTACAAATTGATAGCTACAAAATAGTCAAGGGGATATAAAGCATGGGGAATAATACCGTAATAACTATGTATAGTGCCAGGTGGATATTAAATTAGTCAGAGGGATCACCTCTTAAATTATAGAAATGTCTAACCACTATGCTATACACCTAAAATTAATATAAAATAATAGTGAAAGTAAAAGTAAAAGAAAAGGCGGTACATATATATAATGGACTATCACTCGGTCATAAAAATGCTGAAATCTTGCCATCTGCAACAACCTGGTTGGACGTAGAAGGTATCGTGCTGAGTACTGTAAGTCAAGTAAAGACAGACAAATGTTATGTGATTCCACTTAGACATGAAATCTAAAGAACAAAATGAACAAACAAAAACAGACCCATAGATACAGAGAACATTTTGATGGTGGCCAGATGGGGGCGGAGGGGGCAGGGTGGAAAACGGGTGAAAATAGTGAAAAGATTAAGGAGTACAAATTCATAGTTACAAAATAGTCATGAAGATATAAAATTTAGCATGGGTCATACAATCAATAACATTGTAATAACTATGTATGGTGTCAAATGGGTACCAAATTTATTGGGGTAATGACTTTGTAAGTTATATAAATGTCTCATCACTATGTTGTACACTGAAACTAATGTAATATTGTATGTCAAATGTTATTGAAAATTTTTTAATTATTTTAAAAATTTACAATACCACACACACACCAAGGTTATACTAGCTCCATATAATAAGATGGAAAAGTTTTTGCTCTTTATAATTTTCTGGAATAACTGGCAAAAAAATAAAACAAATCAATTGTGCCATGAAAATTTGGTGCAAACTCCCCTGTAAAGCTATCTGGGCCAAAGTTTGGAGAGGAAGAAATATTTATATTTCAATTAACATTTAAGTAAATGGGTGGGAAATGTGAAACAAGATTTCTCACCCCTGGAGTGAGATATCAAAAAAACAGTAAAGAAAGCAAGCCAGAATGATTCATGCAGTAAAATAAATATCAGTGAGTCCACACTA